>CM048749.1:60990287-61182787 GCA_026315105.1 Locusta migratoria
ATTTGAACATTTTGAGGACGTCCACACGACTACCACCTAAACAAATCTACTGCATCATCATCATCATCATCATGAACAGTTTCCAGCCTCTGGTCGGGTCTCCTTCGAACATAAGCCTCTCCGTCATCTTCTGTCTTTCCACCATCTCTCCGTCTTCACCTTGGTCCAGTCTTCTCCGTTTTTCTTTACACCTTCCTCCACTCCTTTCAGCGCCATCTACACAGATGGCTATAAGTACACTGATGGAGTCGGATCCGCCTTTGCCGTCGGCTTCGACAGCTTTCAATACAATATCATGGGCCAATGCTGAACTTTATGCTCTCTATCAGGCAGTCTAATATGTTCGTCGCGCCGGCCGCGGTGGCCGAGGGAACTGAGGCGCTTCAGTCACGGTCTGCACGGCCACTACGGTCGGGGGTTCGAATTCCCTCGGGCATGAATATTTGTGCCGCCCTTAGTTGTAGGTAGTTCATAAGTAGTTTGTAAGTTTAGGGACTGATGAGCCCGTAGTTAAGTCCCTTAAGCTTAACAAACATTTGAACATTCGTATTTTTTATGTTCGCCGCCACCACCACCCTTCTTATGTCATCTGCCAGTGCCATTCTGAGTCTTAATGACCCGTATCTGCTCCATCCTGCTTCGAACATAAGCCTCTCCATCGTCTTCTATCTTCCCACCATCTCTCCGTCTTCACCTTGGTCCAGTCTTCTCCTTTTTCCTCCACACCTTTCAGCCTCATCTACACAGATGGCTCTAAGAACACTGATGGTGTCGTATCCGCCTTTTTCGTCGGGTTCGACAGCTTTCAATACAAGCTTATCGACCAGTGCTCAAATTTCACAGATGAGCTTTATGCTCTCTGTCAGGCAGTCCAATATGTTCGCCGCCACCACCACCCTTCTTATGTCATCTGCTCAGATTCACTCAGTGCCATTCAGTGTCTTAATGACCCGTATCTGGTCCATCCTGTTGTAGTCAGACTCCAACGCTCCCTTCAATTGGTAGCCGAAGACGGCTTTCGCGTTCGCTTACAGTGGGTACCTGGCCATGTAGATGTGCGGGGGAACGAGGCTGCTGACGCTGCGGCCAGGGCTGCCACTCTCCTACCTCGGACAGCTACCGTCACAGGACATTCAAGGGGTTATTTGCAGGCGTATTGTTGCATCATGGCATCGCCTGTGGTCCTCGCTTCAGGACAATAAGCTTACAACCATAGAATCGACCCCCGATAGCTTGGAAGACTTCCTCCCGCCCCTCCCGGCGGGAGGAGGTAATCTTGGCCTGGCTGAGAATCGGTCATTGCCGGTTCAGCCACCGACACTCATTGACAGGTGACCTCCCAACAGTACGTTCCTGCAGTCACCCGATGACGGTGCGCCATGTTTCAATATTCTGCCCCACTTTTACTCGTGTTCCTGTTGCAGTAAATCTGCCGTCCACTTTGGAAGACATTTTAGCTGATGACGCACGGACAGCTGCTAGAGTTTTGCGTTTTATACATATGACTAATTTGTCCAAGGACATTTAATTCCGTCTCGTGATATTTTTTATTCCTCGTTTTAGTGATATTCTGAAATTCCCCTTATCGGCACCTTTTTTAACCTTGTCTTAAGTCAATCTAGGGTCAGAATCGGGCGCTAATAACCTCTGCGATTGAGCGCCCCAAAACTACAAAATAATAATAATAATAATAATAAAATAAAAATAAAAAAACGAACCTCCTCTCAGCCATCTGTCTCTCGGCCTTCCTCTTGGTCTCTCTCCTTCCAGTTTCATCTCGTGCATCCTCCTGGGTATCCTCCTCTCCTCCATTCGCTTAACATGCCTTGATTTCTCTATCTCCTCTTGTAATGGTTCCACCTTCATTAACTCTTTGATCCTCTCATTTCTTAACCTTTGTCACTCCAATACTGTTCCTCAAGAATTTCATCTCACCAGCTTTGAATTTGCTTTTCTCTCTTCCTTTCGTAACCCAGGTTTCAGATGCATATGTCAAGATCGGGACATCGTATGACCGGTATATAACTTTTTTACTTCTTAGGGGTACATCCCTGTTCCATATCAGGCTTCTGACACTTCCGAAATGCTTCTGCTTTTCTCTCCCGATCGTTTATTTCTTTGTCGTTTTTCCCATCTTCCGTGTCAGGCTGCCTAGGTACTTGAACTCTCCACTCACCTCAATCGTTCCCCACGGTTTGTTACTCCAGTTGTTCCTCTCTCTTTTGCTCTTGATGTGATAATCATCTCACTCTTTCTTATACTAAATGTCATGTCATATTCTTGTACTTGTTGTTTCCATACATCCAGTTGCTCTTGCACTTCCTCCTCCTTATTCCCCCAAATCATCAAATCGTCCGCGAACACCATAACTTTCATCTTTCCTTCACCTATTACTTATGCTACGGTACTGATTATATCATCCATCACTAGAATAAAGAGTAATGGTGAAAGTGCACTTCCCTGCCTCAAGCCATTCTTCTGTTCAATCCAAGCTGATCTCCCCCCCCCCCCCTTTTCACACAGTTTACACAGCTACGATACATTTCCCTTATCCTCCAAATAGTTTTGCTAGCCCTCTCTTTTCTAGGGCTTTCCACACTTTACATCTATGTATACTATCATATGCTTTTTCAATGTCCAGGAAGGTCATTAATAGATCTACTGCATAAGGCGTGATAACTGTCCCATGAGATACACGGGACAAACATACAAGATTAAATGTCAGGCCTCGTGGTTTTGGGGTAAAGAGCTTCTACATCTACATACTCCATAATCCACCGTAAAGTGCGAGGCGGAGCGTACACTGTACCACTACTAGGCATTTACTTTACTATTCCACTGCCAGGTACACCGCGTAAAAAAAAGAATGCCTATATGCCTCCCTACGAGCCCTATTTCTCTTGTCTTTCTGATCATTACGCGAAATGTAAGTAAGATACAGGAGTGATAGGTCCGCTATTATTTTCTATCTATGTAAATGATCTGATGGACAGAGTAACTTGTAATTTGCGGGTGTTTGATGATGATGCTGTGGTGTATGGGAGGATGTCGTCTTTAACTGACTGTAATAGCATGCAGGATTACTTAGACAAAATTTCTAGTTGGTGCGAAGAATGGCAGCTGGCTCTCAGTGTAGAAAAATGTAAGGTGATGCGCATGAGTAGGAAATACAATTCCATAATGTTCGAATACAGCATTAGTAGTGACCTTCTTGATGCTGTCGCGTCGTTCAAATATCTAGGTGTAACAATGCAGAGCGATATGAAATGGAACGAACATGTAAGGTCAGTAGTGAGTAATGCGGACAGCCGACTTCGGTTTATTGGGAGAATTTTGGGAAGATGTACTTCACCTGTAAAGGAGACCGCGTATAAAACGCTTGTACGACCACGTCTTGAGTATTGCTCAAGTGTTTGGGACCCGCAGTAGATAAGTTTAAAGGAAGACATAGAGACAGTTCAGAGGCGAGCAGCTAGGTTTGTTACTGGTAGGTTCGACCAATGCGCAAGTGTCACGGAAATGATCCGGCAACTCAATTGGGGATCGCTGGAGGAAAGACGACGTTCTTTTCGTGAATTTCTATTGAGGAAATTTAGAGGACCGGAATTTGAAGAGTGTAGTACGATCTTCCTGCCGCCTACTTACATTTCGCGTAGAGATCACAATGGGCAAGAAGGGCTCATACGGAGGCATATAAGCATTCTTTTTTTCCTCGTTCTGAGTGGAGTAGGAAAGGAAATACCTAGTAGTGGTACAGTGTACCCTCCGCGACCCACTTACGGTGAATTGTGGAGGTCGACTTTCCTCCAGCGATCCCCATTTCAGTTCCCGGATCATTTCCGTGACACTCGCACATTGGTCAAACCTACCAGTAACATAGCAGCTCGCCTCTGAACTGCCTCTATGTCTTCCTTTAAACTGATCTGCTGCGGGTCCCAAACACTTGAGTAATACTCAAGACGTGGTCGTACAAGCGTTTTATACACGGTCTCCTTTACAGATGAAGTACATCTTCCCAAAATTCTCCCAATAAACTGAAGTCGGCTGTCCGCCTTACTGACAACTGTCCTTGCATGTTCGTTCCATTTCATATCGCTCTGCATTGTTACATATCCGGATTGTGACGAAACATAATAAAGTAATACAGTCAAATGGCGGTTAAATTATTTAAGAAATATTGCATGACTGTGGCTCATGAATACAACAAAATAAAGAAAATAGGCTTCAACTCACCGGGAATAAGGCACGACGTTTGAATTTCTTTGGTTGGTACTCCATAATGCTTCCACATGACATATGCAGCCTTTCCACTACACTGCACAAAACCATTAGGGGATCAGGTGAGATATCGTTCGCAAATACACATCGTAACGTATTTTATACAGAAGTTGGTTACAATAGTAATTTGTGTGTGATGCAGTACGATTCTTTGCCGTCACACCTCTTTGCTTGAGGTTTACAAGGCGTAAGGCGCTATAGCGAGGCTCCAGCAGCTAACGTAATAGTGAAATATCATTTTCTTTGCCCTATAATGTAGTGTGTGATAAGCTCGGATGGTGAGTACAGTTGCAGGCTTGTGTGGCATGGACAGTATAAGGATATCAGTCAGCTCTCGATGGAAATTTGACCGGTCTTCCATGAGCACAATATCCAGCTCTCCGACCGTTGGGAGGTGCTGGTCTGGCTGCAATGTATTTGCCAAGTCCATCCCAGAAATGATCGAGAAATAGCCCACCATTTAAGCAGCTGACGTCTGCAGTCGCTCAATTCCTTCAACCACAAACATGTTGTCCACCAGTTCAGCTCTGTTAGGAATCCATCTCCTATGACACCAGCGTGGAGCATGAAAATGTCCAAGGAGCTCGTCTTTTTACGTCTGATCGGTCAAAGCGCCATTCTGAACGACATAGAGGAATGTACGTACACCACTACCTTCCCACTCCATTCGTCCACCACTATGATATGGTGCTGTTTCTGGCACGTAAGCAGCGTTGTTCCGAGTATCGCGTTCTATGCAGATGAGAGAACGACGATTGCCCTGGTGAACACAAAATCTTGACTCACTTGTGAGCAAAACCCGAAGCCATTTTTTAAGACTCCATTGCTGATGTTCATCCGCCCAGTTTCTGCGGGCTAAACGGTGTCGCGGATTTAATTAGACACACGCCATAGACCTTCGTGCGTAGAGGCCACATTCCCGAAGGCGATTTCTGGCTGTTTGTGTTGATATTGCGCGCCCTGTTGCTGCCTGGAGGGTGCGTTGCAGCTGAGTTGCATTCAGCCTCCTGTGTCGACGGGCTGTTAACCGGAGATAACGGTCATGTCTTGCTGATGTTACCCGTGGACAACCTTCACCTTACCTTCTTTTAACGGTTCTGTTGTCATGAAATCGCGTCCAGGTCCTGAAAATTACACTTTGGGACACTCCAACAATCTTAACCACCTCCCTCTGTTTGTCCATCTTTCCACCTTACTAGTACTTTCCACACCATAGCTTCGGGTAAGTCACGTTGTTGTTGTTGCATTGCACTACCTGCTCACAACACCACCTGAACCCAACTGTTAGTGTAAATCGTTTGGTATACTCTACCAACCCCTCTGCAGAATTTTCTGTTATTACCATTATCTCTGTTGTCATCATATTGTTGTCTCCACTCCATAGAACCGACAAAAAGCCGTCGAACCATTTTAGTTAATTCTGCCGATGACTATACATCTGATCTAGATATCTCAACTAATCCCCTAATTGGTTTGTCCAGTGTGTAAAAAACAGCCATTAATATGTTTATTGGTGGAAGGTGGAGTGATGAAAGTGATCCCGTGGACATATCGAGTTCCTTTCACGAAACTTGAATTCATTATATCACGAAATGGGCTCACCCATTTCATGTGGTGAAACCACTTAACTGGGTTCAACTCGAATATCATCTTTTTTTTCGAAGTCTGTTCAGGAAAATCTTCAATCGTTACAACAGTTTAGCGAAAATATTTTTAAAGAAAGATGTGAGAATCAGCTCTCTGAGGAAGATATCAGTTGGAAAAATTTGCAACTCATTGCTGGACTTATGCTAGCTCTACCTGGGACTAACGCTACTGCAGAAAGAGTGTTTCTTTAATTTCAGTATAAGTAACAGCCAACCAGTTGAAAATTAAAGTTTAATAAATCCTTTTCGTGTTGTGGTAATTCTTTTATACTCAAAAATCACACTTTCCGCACACAACATACAGGACTAAGAAAGAAGTGATTTCCAAAGAAGTAAATGTACATGCGAAAACCAAAGACGACACGTTAGGTTTGGAGTGGGGGTTGGGGGCAAAGGCAGCACCGACTTTAGGGTGGAGAGACCCGGGCGGTTACTCAAGGCCGCCAATGCATGTAAAATAAATAAATAAATAAAATAAAATAAATTTAAAAAAAACAACACAGCCACTGTAACGTCAGTATTACAGTTTACAGTCACCCCTTTTGTGGAACTAAAATATTATTCCATCTCATTCAACATCTGCCCCACATAACATGCCCCACAGTCCGGGCAGACAGGAAGGAAGCTAGAAACTAGGTTTCCCGAACACATTGCGCTTGAGAGAAAAGACGCAGCTGAGATATCAAGCATGGCAGCCCATCTGCTTGAAACAAAGCACCAGATACCAAGCAATGTAAGGTTGCTACATAGGGGTGAGAAGGGAAGACTTCTCGATCTACACAAAGAGCTTGAGATCTTTTGCCACCAAAGATCCGTGGGACGTAACTTACTTAATGACCAATTTACTATGAAAAATACAACCTTTTGGGAATTATTTGAGAATTGTTTGTGTAACAAACAAGAATTCCACCCTGGAGGGACGCAATAGATCTTCTTTCCTTACCAATATGTGGCAGCCACTGACATATTTCTGTATGAATACCATAATTATCCACCCCCATGAACCACAGACATTGTCGAGGTGGGGTGGCTTGCGTGCCTCAACGATTGCAGATAGCCGTACCGTAGGTGCAACCACAGCGAAGGGGTATCTGTGGAGAGACCAGACAAACGTGTGGTTCCTGAAGAGGGGCAGCAGCCTTTTCAGTAGTTACGGGTGCAACAGTCTGGATGATTTACTGAGCTGGCCTTGTAACATCAGCTAATGTGGCTTTGCCACACAGCTGCTGCGAACGGCTGAAAGCAAGGGGAAACTACAGCCGTTACTTTTCCCGAGGACATTCAGCTCTACTGTATGGAAATATGATGAAGGTGGTAGATGAGTTTTGTTACTTGGGTAGTAAAATAACATGCGATGGTCGCAGTACAGAGGATATCAAATGCAGAATGGCAATGGGAAGGAAAGCATTTTTGAAAAAGAGAAATTTGCTAACATCGAATATTAATTTGAGTGTAAGGAAGTCTTTTCTGAAGGCATTTCTGTGGAGTGTTGCCTTGTACGGGAGTGAAACATGGACGATAAGCAGTGCGGACAGAAAGAGAATAGAGGCTTTTGAAATTTGGTGCTACAGAAGAATGCTGAAGATTAGGTGGGTAGCTCGCATAACTAATGAAGAGGTACAGGACAGAATTGGTGAGAAAAGAAGTTTTTGGCATACCCTGACTTGGGATCGCTTGATAGGACACATTCTTACACATCGGGAAATCGTAAATTTAGCATCGGAGGGAAGTGTGTGGGGTAAAAATCGCAGAGGGACACCAAGAGACGCGTATAGTAAGCAGATACAAATGGATGTGGGTTGCCGTTCTTATGAGGAGATGAAAAGGCTTGCTCAGGGTAGAGTAGGGTGGAGAGCTGCATCAAACCAGTCTCCGGACTGAAGACCATAACAACAACAACCATAATTATAAATAGAAACTTCTGTATATAGTTAACAGATTTACATAAATACTTTGGCAGTGTATTAACTATTTTACGACATATTTTACAAGACCAGTCATAAAGAAACAGTTAATTTAAATCTTTACATTGTTGCATACGGTCCATTGTTGCATACAGTTCCATTTAACAAGGTGTAACCCACTTCACTGTCAATAGCATTACATCTAACTGTGGAAAACAATGTGTTACAAACCATCTATGATGATGATACAATGGACATGCATAACATGCTAACATAAAAATGTGTATGGTATGTAAAGTATATCTTATTGACTATTTTATAATTAGTCAATGTTATATTTCATATATGTATGTACACAGACGATAACTTCTTGTTAATTTAGCGTTGAAAATGGCAAGTCACTTGCCGACATCTAGATCTGCAAAATACAGCAGTTTCTAACAAAAAACGACTGATTGCTGAAAAACACCCATTTGAATATTGTAAATACAGTCGTGGGCGCAAGAAAAAACTTACTTTATGGAAGACAATCTGACAAAAGTTAATGTTCACAATATATAAATATTGCAAAATTAAATTTGAAATTACAAACTTTTCAAGTCGTCATGCGATTTCAACATAATAAGCCTTAGGTGATAACTTATTACCTTATCATCTTGAAAGCAACATAAATTTATATATTCATTTAAGGATTTAATACACTCGTTATATCAGTTTATTGTGGAAATGTAGTCCATTCATTGTATCCTCCACGGTAACTCAGCAAGTGCAAGAAGCGTGATACCCCCATATTGCCCTCCTCCTGTTCTTGTTCCTACACTCCTGGCCATTAAAATTGCTACACCACGAAGATGACGTGCTACAGACGCGAAATTTTACCGACAGGAAGAAGATGCTGTGATATGCAAATGATTAGCTTTCAGAGCATTCACACAAGGTTGGCGCCGGTGGCGACACCTACAACGTGCTGACACGTGAGGAAAGTTTCCAAACGATTTCTCACACACAAACAGCAGTTGACTGGCGTTGCCTAGTGAAACATTGTTGTGATGCCTTGTGTGAGGAGGAGAAATACGTACCATCACGTTTCCGTGTTTGATAAAGGTCGGATTGTAGCCTATCGCGATTGCGGTTTATCGTACCGCGACATTGCTCCTCGCGATCCAATGACTGTTAGCAGAATATGGAATCGGTGGGTTCAGGACAATCGGAACGCCGTGTTCGATCCCAGCGGCCTCGTATCACTAGCAGTCGAGATGACATGCATCTTATCCGCATTGCTGTAACGGATCGTGCAGCCACGTCTCGATCCCTGAGTCAACAGATGGGGACGTTTGCAAGACAACAGTTCGATGACGTTTGCAGAAGTATGGACTATCAGCTCGGAGACCTTGGCTGCGGTTACCCTTGACGCTGCATCACAGACAGGAGCGCCTGCGATGGTGTACGCAACGACGAACGTGGGTGCACGAATGGCAAAATGTCATTTTTTGGTCGGATCCAGGTTCTGTTTACAGCATCATGATGGTCGCATCCATGTTTGGCGACATCGCGGTGAACGCACATTGGAAGCGTGATGATATGGGGTGCCATTGGTTACAGGACTTGGTCCCCTCTTGTTCGCATCGACGGCACTTTGAACAGTGGCCGCTACATTTCTGATGTGTTACGCCCGTGCATCTACCCTTCATTCGATCCCTGCGAAACCCTGCATTTCAGCAGAAGAATGCACGATCGCATCTTGCAGGTCTTTTACGGGCCCTTCTGGATTCGGGAAATGTTCGATTGCTGCCCTGGCCAGCACATTCTCCAGATCTCTCACCAATTGAAAACTTCTGGTCAATGGTGGCCGAGCAACTGTCTCGTTACGCTAGTCTGTACTCTTGATGAACTGTGGTATCTTGGTGAAGCTGCATGAGCATGTCTACCTGTACACGCCATCCAAGCTCTGTTGGACTCTATTCCCAGGCGTATCAAGACCGATAGTACGGCCAGAGGTGGTTGTTCTGGGTACTGATTTCTCAGGATCTATGCACCGAAATTGCGTGAAAATGTAATCGAATGTTCAAATGTTTGTATAGCTTATGGGACTTAACTACATGGTCATCAGTCCCTACACCCAGAAACTACTTATGATCTAAGTAATAGTAAGGACGGTACAATTTCCATGCCCGAGGGGGGATTCGAACCCCCGACTGGAGCGCCTCAGTCCCCTCGACCACCGCGGCCGCAAAATGTAATCACATGTCAGTTCTAGTATAATATATTTATCCAATGAATACCCATATATCATGTGCATTTCTTCTTGGTGTAGCAATTTTAATGGCCAAGTAGTGTAGTATTTAATTCAAAAAATATTCAAATGTCTGTAAATCTATCGGACCAAACTGCGTGGTTATCAGTCCGTAGGTTACAAACTACTTAAACCTAGGTAAACTAACCTACGGAGTAACACACACACCCATGCCCAAGGGAGGACTCGAACCTCCACGGCGAGCAACCGCGCGCTCCGCAGCGAGGTGCTTTAGACCGCTCGGCTACTCCACCGCTGCAGTATTTAATTGATATTTGTCTATTTTGTCAGTAACGTTGCATAAATATTGTGTAGTATGAACAGTCAAGCTAATCAAGTCAGCCTTCTTCATTAATTAATGTCAGACATTATTTGTACTTCTGATGAATAGTCCCAAGGTGAGAGAATGTTTTTATAAGTTTTCTGTTTAATATTGTCAGCATGTTACGTTAGAGTGGAAGTGGTCAAAGTTAAGTCAAAACAAGTCTTTCGAGTTAAGAACTCTGCTACTTTCGGAGGGAATTGGGATCTGCCAGTGAGAGAGCGCCTGGGACGGGAACATAGCAGAGGTCCAGTAAAAGACCTGACGGCTAATCTGAACTGCTGCTCGGGGCTGTAAAAACGCTTTATGTCTCGGCTTGAAAGCAGAAGCACCTGCCTGCGCTGGAACGGCCGCCTCGTCGTGACTCTAAAGGTATGACCGCACTGAGCGAAACTGCACTGCAGCGGAGCGGCGCGGCACGACGCGGCTCTGTTTGGTATACCGCATCTGAACTGCAACGGCGCGACAGCAGGCGGCAAATTTTGTATGCCGGTCGTTGGGCAACTTCCGAGTACAATGGACGACAGTGAAATGGATGTAGTAATAATTTCTTTGTTATGTGAGGAAGAAGAAAGGTTGAAGCAAAAGCAGTCAACAAAAAGGCGAAGAATATGGCTGCATAACATTTCGGATTCGCGATGCGAAGAAGGAGAATATCACACACTTTTGCCACGGCTTAAAAAGGCTCCAAAGAGATTTCATACGTACTTTAGAATGTCTCAAGAAAAATTCAGCGTGTTAGTACAAACTATGGAGCCCCATATAGCAAAAGCAGATACACTATTCCGAAAAGCGATAGGCGTAGAAGAAAAACTCATGGTGACTATTAGGTAAGTATTTTTTTATTTATGACATACTTCCATAAATACAGGCTTTTTTAATCATATGTAACATTTTGTGGCTGTAGAAAGCCATCTGAAGTTATGATATATGTGATTTGTTTGCTGGGATTTCTCTCATGAATGCTTTGCGAGTCGTTGTTCATTCCCCTGGGATAGTCACAGTTGGCTGTATTAGAAGTATTCTGTTGAACAGTAGTAGAAGCAGTCGGAACTTTCTGGATCTGAATATTCTGAGGTCCTGATGTAGTCTGCGTTTTGAGGAACTGCTTATTTAAGTCAGATGTAGATAGAACTGATTCGGCAAATTGATTATTTAAATCATAAGATGTAGGTGGAGCTGTTTCCTTTGTTACTGGTTTGGCTTGTCCTGTAGAGTTCCTAAGTAGATTCTCGTATTCTAAATCTGATACTATAGTATAAATTTTATTTTTTGCTTTTAGTTGTAGATCTGGAGACAAGGCTTTGATAGAGTCAGCCATAGCTCTGAAAAAGGAATATATAGGGTCTCCACTTTCCGTTGTTGCCGGTGTACTTGTAGATGGCCGTGAATTCAAATAATTCTGTAGAACACTGGCTACTGATAGCTGATGCGTTCGGTTCTTTTTCCTCGCTGTAATATTTTTGAACATTTGTGATGTTGCCGATGAGGAAGATAACGGTGAGTCTACTGGCTCAGGAGATACTGCCAATGCATCTGGAACAGACTTGTCGTTAGTAGTTTCATCGTCACTAAAAGCTGACTCAGCGTTTTCGATGTTAGTCTTTGTAGCTCTCTCCTGAAGATACGGCCGTAAGAACTCCATTTGACTCTCGTATTTCCATTTTTTACTTTTGGTAGCACCATCTCCACTCTTGCATTTACGTTTCTTTATACTTCTATGATAGCCGTTCCTCAAAGTTTTCCATTTCTCCTTGCAGTGAATATCTGCAAATAAAAATGTTATTTTATTTGTTTTAGATTTCTTGCTACTGGAGATTCATTCAAGACTATAGCAGAATCTTTTCGTCTGGGATATACAACCGTACAAGAAATCGTACACACTACATGCGCAGCATTGTGGGAAGTGTTATCCAAGACAGTAATGCCCATACCAGATGAAGAAAAATGGAAGAAGATTGAAAAAGAATTTTCTGAAAAATGGCATTATCCCAACTGTATTGGTACACTAGATGGAAAGCACATACAAATTTTCTCACCGCCAAAAGGGGCTCGCTATATTTTAATTACAAGAAGTTTTTCTCTATAGTGTTACTTGCCTTAGTAGATGCAGATTATAAATTTATATATGTAAACGTTGGTGACCTCGGAAAGAATAGCGATGCAGGGATTTTTTCACGGTCCGATTTAGCAGCAAAACTAGAAACAAATACTTTGAATGTACCAGGCCCAAAAGAATTACCAGGAATGAGAGTTCGGGTGCCTCACGTGATTGTTGGGGACGAAGCATTTCCATTAAAAACCTATTTAATGAGACCTTACCCTGCTGTACAATTAGACGACCCACTGAAAAAAGTATACTGTTATAGACATAATAGAGCTCGAAGAGTTTCAGAAAATGCTTTTGGAATATTGTGTCAAAAATTTAGGATTTATTATCGCAAGATCTGTCTGAGCCCAGAACACGTAGACAACGTGATTCTTGCCACTTGTGTCTTGCACAATTTTCTCAGACATGATACGGTGATGTTGGATACCGAAGAGACTGACGAGATACAATTACGAGACCTTCCACATATAGGAGGCAACTTCGTAAATAATGCTATTCAGATACGGGATACTTTCAAAGATTATTTCAATTCCCCTCAAGGTAGTTTGGTCTGGCAAAACAACATGGTTAACAGGGGATGTCGTCGAAGAGACAACGAATAGTAAAAAAATGTTATAACACATGTGTAGTCATAAATAAGTACCTATTTGTCACTTTCACAAAATTAAAATAACTTGTCGTTAATTGTACGTAATGTTTGACCAAAAATAAATGTCTTGCACCAACATAAAAAAATATGAAATTCACTTACCCTGTACTCCCAATTCCTTGGCAATTTCTTTCCAAATGTTGCTTTTTCTTGTGCTATTCCTATAATGTTCATTTTGAAGGTCATATAAGTCTGGGTATTCACTTACACATACAATTAACTTGTCCTCGTCTAATGCCATTGTTGTAAACAAATTTAATTTTGCTCGCAACAGAGTTAGGACGCGAATGACGTGCAGTGCCGCGACGCTTCCTAGACCGCACTAGCGGCAGCGGAACTACGCAACGCGACACGGCGCGGCAGAGTCGGCCAGTTGATCAACTTTGGCGCGCAGTGCAGCGCTGCGCAGTCCCGCAGCCGCGTAGTGCGTGCTGCCCCATTCAATTCCATGTAAAGAATATTTGGCCGCGTCGTGCCGCGCCGCTCCGCTGCAGTGCAGTTCCGCTCAGTGCGGTCATACCTTAAATGTGGCGTGGGCTAATGAGTGCCAATTTAAGAGCTTCATCTTTTCTGGTGCCATTTCAGATTTCTAAATGAACAGTTTTTGTGATTCTCCACGAGAATTTCAGAGTATCGGTATTTTATTTGTCGGACTAAGTTTTGAACTATTTTGGCCGAAGATTATTTCGTGTCGTGTGATCCTGAAATGGACTTTTAGTGTCTGAGCATCGTCGATGGTTATTTAGTTCGGGATTTTGTTACTTTTCTCGTAACGCAGTTAACGCATCTGTACTGCTAATTTTAAAATGTTTTATTTCTGATTTATTACTTTTCTTTCTGTAGAACCATTTCCAATTTACGAGGTATGTCCACGAAATTTCCGTTTGGTTATATAAAACAAACGTGTACAGACACAGAAAAATATTTATTTTAGAAAAATCTACAACTGTTAAAATACTTTCTTACATAACTTCATAGAAGGTTGTCGCCTGTGTATTCAACAATGTGGTAACATGTTATTTCAGCTCGTCATCATCGTTGAAGTGTTGACCACCAAGGACAGACTTAAGGTGTAAGAAGAGATTAAAGTCGCTAGGAGCGAGGTTCGGGCTATACGGTGGATGATCAAACACGCCCCAGTGCAAGTCCGTAAGAGTTGTTTGGTCACTTTCGCCGTTTGGAGTCTGGCATTATCGCGGAAAAAACACCTTTTGACAGTAATCCTCGGCGCTTGTTCTGTATAGCCGGGCGCAATTTCTTAATGGTCTCGCGGTAACAATGTATGTTGATTGTTTGACGTCGTAGTAAGGAATAAATCAGCGAAATGCCTTTTCTATCTCAAAAAACTGTGGACATGACTTTTCGAGGTGTCAAGATTTGCTCAGGCTAAACCTTCGTTGGGAATGAAGTGTGCCTGCATTCTTCATTGAAGCGTGTCAGAAACTGAACTGCACTGCCCATCAGTTGTTTTTTGTGTTGTTCAGTAAGAATTTGGGATACTCAACGTCAGCAGAGTTTTCGAAATTTCTGTTTTTCAGTAACAATTTCATGAATTAGTGATCGTGAGATTTACGAAACTTCCATAGCAACTGTAAACTTACGGTTGTGCTTAATCTTCTTTTCAATTGTTAACCAATTCATCAGTAACCACAGACGTACGTCCACTTCGTTCTTCACCGTGCACTTGATCATGTCCTTCATTGAACAGTCTGACCCGTCTTCTAACCATTGAACCACTCATAACATATTGTCCGTAAACCTCATAGATATGCCGATGAATTTCCTTTGGTTTAACTTTCTTCGCATTTAGAAAACGAAACGCAGAGCTGATCTCACACGCGGCGGCATTGTCAATTACGGCTGAAATTATAAAGAAGCACTACAAGGCACACGTCGGCAGCAGCGATCTATAAAATGGCGTACACGTCTTCTCCTTGAGTCAGAGTAACTGCCGCGCATGCTCGTAACTGCGATCGTAGCGCTGCCGCGAATAGAAACAGAAACGGAACTTACTTTGTGGACGACCCTCGTATCAAACATACATTCTGTTGAGTTATCTGACGTTGCCCACATCATTTGCAAACATTTGTAATATTTCTGAAATCTGTTTTATATTTATATACATATGGCGTCTCTTCCGAAAGAACAGACGTCAATTCTGATCCTGCAGTTGTTATTATTTAATATTCACAGAATATATGACATCAACTGCGATTAGGCAAAGCTGAAAATGTGTACCCAGCCGGGATTCGAACCCGGGTCTCCTGCTTTCTAGGTAGTTGCGCTGGGAATTTGTATCTGACGGGAGGCGTGCGTAGATAATCCTTGCAGGTGCGGTGATCACTGTGTCCCCAGTGGTGTAGGGGTCAGCGCAACTGCCTAGAAAGCAGGAGACCCGGGTTCGAATCCCGGCTGGGTACGCATTTTCAGCTTTGCCCAATCGCAGTTGATGTCATATATTCTGTGAATGTTTTATATTTCACTACCGGTAGCTTATATGCCCTGGCTTTGCAACGGTTGTTAAAGAAGGGCATGTGCGTATTATGACTTTTTAGGGTTCCAGACGTCAGTCAGTAAAAATCCATGTTGTATCGCTCTGTCAATAAATTCGCTTGTCCTAGCCAAGAAGTCAAATATAAGTAAAAGTCATTATCCGAAACGATGTATCTTCATAAAGATGTCAAATTTAAGTTAAAGTTATCCTCCAAAACGATGTGTCTTCATAAAGTTTTTGATACATCATGCCAAAAGAAGCAAAGAAATGTCGTTAAAGTATTTAATACACGCTAAATCAGTAACACTATGTTCAATGTTTGTTGGTATTCATAGAGATAGCTTAATTCAATCACAGACTTTCGCTTCCTTGATGTACTACCCCATACTTATTTCACAGAAGCGGCGTCTATTAGTAAAAAATGTTCAAATGTTTGTTAAGCTTATGGGACTTAACTACGGGGTCATCAGTCCCTAAACTTACAAACTACTTATGAAGTACTTACGAACTAGGACGGCACAAATATCCATGCCCAAGGGGGGATTCGAACCCCCGACCGTAGTAGCCGTGCTGACCGTGACTGGAGCGCCTCAGTCACCTCGGCCACCGCGGCCGGCGTGTATTAGTAATATTAGCAAACTGTCTGCGACAAATAAATAGTGGATGAATGGAGTCTCGTAAATCAAGCGTCGCGTTCTGGGAAAGTTTATTGTTTACGACATCATATGTCCTGAAGTATGTTGTCGTAGGTAGTTTTTAAACCCAGAACGATTGTTGTCTGACAGTAAGGAATATTTGTACCAAGTTTAATGGAAATCTGTCCATTATTTTAGGAGAAAATGTGGAAAAAGAGCGCATGATGTAGCAGTTATTCGGAAATTTCACAGTTTATGACGTCATATCTCCTGAAATATAAGTCGTATTGTTATGTATGTTCGAAGGTACATTCAGTGGTATATGTGCCTAACGTCTGCAAAATGTATTGTGAATGGTTTTAGCAGTAAAGACGTAATAAATCAAAACCTCATGCATGATGATGCGGTTTTTCATGAACCAAATTGTTTATGTCTTCATATCTCATGAACTATATGGGGAACTATGATATAATATCAGAGGAACATTCAGTGGTATGTATGTGTAGTGTATCTAGCCGGCCGCGGTGGCCGAGGAAACTGAGGCGCTTCAGTCACGGTCTGCACGGCCACTACGGTCGGGGGTTCGAATCCCCCCTCGGGCATGGATATTTGTGCCGTCCTAGTTCGTAAGTAGTTCATAAGTAGTTTGTAAGTTTAGGGACTGATGACCCCGTAGTTAAGTCCCATAGACTTTACAAACATTTGAACATTTGTAGTGTCTCTGAATTATCTGGCGTATAAAATTCACAGTGTAGAAGTAATAACTTGTAACGTCATGCAAAATGCCGTAAATATACATCATGAACATCTGAAAAGTTGTTGTTGTTATGGTCTTCAGTTCGGAGACTGGTTTGATGCAGCTCTCCACCCTACTCTATCCTGAGCAAGCCTTTTCATCTCCCCATAAGAACAGCAACCCACATCCATTTGAATCTGCTTACTATACGCGTCTCTTGGTCTCCCTCTGCGATTTTTACCCCACACACTTCCCTCAAATGCTAAATTTACGATTCCCCGATGTCTAAGAATGAGTCCTACCAAGCGATCCCTTCTTTTAGTCAGGGTATGCCAAAAATTCCTTTTCTCACCAATTCTGTTCAGTACCTCTTCATTAGTTATGCGATCTACCCACCTAATCTTCAGCATTCTTCTGTAACACCACATTTCAAAAGCCTCTATTCTCTTCCTGTCCGCACTGCTTATCATCCATGTTTCACTCCCGTACAAGGCAACACTCCACACAAATGCCTTCAGAAAAGACTTCCTTACACTGAAATTAATATTCGATGTTAGCAAATTTCTCTTTTTCAAAAATGTTTTTCTTCCCATTGCCATTCTGCATTTTATATCCTCTGTACTGCGACCACCACATGTTACTTTACTACCCAAGTAACAAAACTCATTGATTCGTTACCTAATCTAATTCCTTCAGCATCGTCTGATTTTCTAAGACCGCATTCCATTATTTTTGTTTTGCTCTTGTTAATATTCATTTTATACGCTCTCTTCAACACAGTGTCCATTCCATTCAGCTGCTCTTCTAGGTCCTTTGCTGTCTCTGACAGAATTACAATGTCATCAGCAAAACGCAAAATGTTCAAATGTTTGTATAGTTTATGGGACTTAACTACAGGATCATCAGTCCCTAAACTTACAAACTACTTACTAACTAGCTAACACTAAGGACGGCACAAATATCCATGCCCTAGGGGGGATTCGAACCCCCGACCGTAGTGGCCGTGCGGAATGTGACTGGAGCGCCTCAGCAAAACGCAATGTTTTTATTTCTTCCCCCTGAAGTTTAATTCCTATTCCAAATTTTTCCATGCTTTCCTTCACCGCCTGCTCGATGTACAAATTTAATAACATCGGAGAAAGGCTACAACCCTGTCTTACTCCCTTCCCAACTGATGATTCCCTTTCATGCCCTTCGAGTCTAATAACTGCGGTCTGGCTTTTGTACAAGTTGTAAATAACTCTCCTTTCCCTGTATTTTTCCCTGTATTTGACTTCAGGATTTGAAAGAGTGTATTCCAGTCAACATTGTCAAATGCTTTCTCCAAATCTACAATAGCTAAATATGTAGGTTGCCTTTCCTTAATCTATATTGTAAGATAAGACGTAAAGTGAGTATTGCCTCCCGGGTTCCTACGTTCCTCCTGAATCCAAACTGATCTTCCCCGAGGTCAGCTTCTACCAGCTTTTCCATTCCCCTGCAGTTAATTCATGTTAAAATTTTGCAACCATGACTTATCAAACTCATGGTTCTGTAGTTTTCACACCTGTCTGCGCCTGATTTCTTTGGAATGGGAATTATTACATTTTTCTTAAAGTCTGAGCGTATTTCGCCTGTCTCATTCATCCTACACACCAGCTTGCCCGCGAAAGGCAAAGGTCCCAGGTTCGAGTCCCGGTTCCGGCACACAATTTTAATCTGCCAGGAAGTTTCATATCAGCGCACACTCCACTGCAGAGTGAAGTTTCATTCTGGAAACATCCCTTAGGCTGTGGCTAAGCCATGTCTCCACCATATCCTTTCTTCCAGGAGTGCTAGTCTTGCGTGTTTTCTGGAGAGCTTCTGTGAAGTTTGGAAAGTAGGAGGCGAGGTACTGGCAGAAGTAAAGTTGTGGGGCGGCATTGTGAGTCGTGTCGGGATAGCACAGTCGGTAGTGCGCTTGCAAAGGTCCCAGGTTCGAGTCCCGGTTCCGGCACACATTTTTTATCTGCCAGGAAGTTTCATATCAGCGCACACTCTGCTGCAGAGTGAAGTTTCATTCTGAAAACATTACTGTTCTTCTTGTTGTAAATCCGTTATATCAGTATGCGTGACATAAACTAGATCCAGCAAATTCTTAGCCGTGTGTCACAAATGCGTGCGAGTTATGCAGATACAGCATACAATTCTGTAGATAGGCTAATCACTTTTTTGACTTCGTTCATATTGCCTTGTAGCATAACGGAAGTAATGTGATTCGTATAATATTTCATCGTCGTAAAACACACTCTTCATGATTTCCACATCACATCTGTATTACTTCTCTGTCTCTCTTTTGTTTATTAGAACAGGAACTTCTAGTGCAGTGTCATCTCATCGCCACACACAAAAAGAGATCTTTTGCGTATTGGAAGAATAACGAATCCTCCACATCAGATGAAATAGATCTACATACTTTAAAGCGCCCAGCAGATGATGATGCTATCTTGCAGTGGTGATGGAGAAACGAGAAAGACCTCCCCGGACTGGCTGAAGTTGCAAGATGTACTGCATGTATGCCTGCAACAAACGCTCGTGGTGAACAGAGTTTCAGTAAAACAGGCTTGCAGTTGATAAATCGCCGCAACCAATTAAATACTTAGCGCGTCAGTGATATTCCGGTGATACATAATAAGTATAAATGTTCTCATGTCGCATGCAAGTTACAAGTGTAGAGCTACTCATACAAATATACGAGGCGCGTCCAGAAAGTAAGTTCCGTTTCAATTTATCTCCGCTGCAGCGCTGCGATTGCAGTTCCGCACATGCGCTGTAGACGATGTGTATCAAGGAGAAGAACTTGCTCCATTTGGAGATCGCTGTCAGTTACGTACGCTTTTTTGGTGCTTGTTTGAAATGTCGGCGTTGATTGAAAATCCCGCCGCCTGTGATATCAGGTCGGTGATTCGGTTTCTGAATGCGAGGAAAGTGAAACCAAGTGAAATTTATCGGCAAATTTGCGATGTTTACGGACGAAATGCGATGAGTGATTCGATGGTGAGAAGATGGGTCCGACAGTTCAATGGCGGGCGTTGTGATGTGCATGATGAAGAACGTAGTGGGCGTCCACCTTCGGTTACAGAAGAACTGGTTCACGCGATGGATGACAAGATCCAGGAACCGTAGGTTTACAATTAGTGCTCATCACTTCACCAATGACGACGAGCTGAAAGAAACTGTTTCCAACTGGTTAAAGACACGGGTGGCAGATTTCTATGAATAAGGTGTATAAAACCTGGTGCCACGCTATGACAAATGCCTGCAAAATTTCGGCAGTTATGTGGAAAATTAGTTTAAAAGTTGTAGAATTTTGTGCAATAAAAATTTCTTCTGTATCTCTGTACAAAATCATTTTGTAACCAAACGGAACTTACTTTCTGGACGCGCCTCGTATAATACTACCTGAAAACCAAGCGTCGCCCGGGTACTTGTTTGTTCCAGTCTTGAGTTAGTCCAACTCTCTCTCTCTCCCTTTTCTCTATCTGTCTATCTTGTCTTTCCTTCTTTCCCTGACCATCTCCCCCCCCTCTCTCTCTCTCTCTCTCTATCTATCTCTCTCTCTCTCTCTCTTTCTCCTTCTCTCTTTCTCTCTCTCACCGAGCGAGTTGGCGCAGTGGTATGGTGTAAAAATTGTCAATTGACTCTACATAATGAGAAGTGTGAAGTCGTCGACATGAGTACGGAAACAAAACCGTTAAACTTTGTTTACAAGATAAATCAATTAAATGTGAAGGCCGTAAACTCCACCAAATATATAGGAATTACGTCAGACAAACTGGAAAGAACACGTAGATACTGTCGTAGGAAAGGCGAACCAGGGACTGCGTTTTATTGGCAGAACACTCAAAAGATGCAACAGAAGTACTAAAGAGACTGCATGCACCTCGCTTGTCCGTCCTTATTTGGAGTATTGCTCCCTAGTGTGTGATCCTTATCAAGCGGGTTTGACGGAAGTCATCGAAAGAGTCCGAAGAAGGGCAGCTCGTTTCGTGTTGTCACGATACAGGGGAGAAAGCGTCACGGAAATAATACAGGATCTGGGATGGGAATCATTACAACAATGGCGCTTATCACTGCGGCGTGATCTACTTTCGAAACTCCAATCGACAACATTCTCCTCCGAATGCGAGAGTATATTGTTGACTCCCACCTACATAGGTAGAAATTATCATATGAATAAAATGCGAGAAATGAGAGCTCGAACGCAAAGATTGAGTAACACTCTGCGAGGCAATTAGATGTCATTTGCAGAGTATACCATGTAGATGTATCTTGTGACACACTGGACTCGCATTCGGAAGTACGGTGGTTCAAATCCACCTCCGGCCATCCAGATTTAGGTTTTCCGTCATTTTACTAAATCACCCCAGGAAAATGCCAGGATAGTTCCTGTGAAAGGTCACAGCCGATATCCTTCCTTATCCTTACGCAAAACTCCGAGCATGAGCTGTGTCTCTAATGACCACGCTGTTGAAGGGACGTTAAGCCCTTAGCTTCCTCTTCCTCTCTCTCTCTCTCTCTCTCTCTCTCTCTCTCTCTCTCTCTCTCTCTCTTTCTCTCTCTCTTCATTTCCTCCTCTCGAATTGATTTGATTTGATTTTTCCAGGGAAGCCAAAACAGTCTTGGTCCAACCCGCCACTGCCCGCACCGAAACTAAGTTTATTGTGCGGTATCGCTCCCTGTATATCTAGTAAAGCCAACCAATGCCATTGAACAGTGCAAGGAGTCCCTTTACCAGTTTTTTATTAGACACAATTTCTTCTGGTCTGGTTGTCCCAAATGTTCTGTGCCTTTTACTCTCCAATGCAATGCATTCGAAGATTAGATGTGATGCAGTTTCATCACCGTCATCACAGATCCTACATTTAGGGTTTCTTCTGTTATTCCCATTGTATGTAGGTGTTTTTTGAAATTCCCATGGCCTGTCAGCAATCCAACGATGAGTCTAATCTCTCTCCTGTTCAGGCCCAGGATTGCAGAGCTTCTTTTAAAACGTGGCTTTGGCATTATTATCTTGGCAAATTTTTGTTGATCGACTTTGGTCCAATATTCTACGTGCTGTCCTCTGAGCCAGTTACGTAGCTCCAATTTGATCATTGCCTTGGTGATTGTCAGGACAGGTTCCGGTCCAATAAATGGAGTCTCTGCCCCCATCCTGGCTAATCTGTCGGCATGTTCGTTGCCACTGATCCCCGAGTGGTCAGGGACCCACAATAGGTTTACTCTATTGCTTTCCCCTAGCTCCACCAGAACCCTGTGACATTCTGCAACAATTTTAGACCTTGTTGCCGGAGCTGCCAGTGATCTCAGGGCTGCTTGGCTGACTGAATAGATATAGATGCTACGATCTTTGTAGCACCTACGCATCTATCTATCTATCTTCTCCCCTCACTCTGTTCATCTTCGCCTACCCTCTCTCTGCCATTGTCCACCTTTCAAAAATGTTCAAATGTTTGTAATTCTATGGGACCAAACTACGTTGGCCATCAGTCCCTAGTCTTACAAACTAGTTACACTAAATTAAACTAACCTTAGGACAACACACACACATCCATGCCCGAGGGAGGATTCGAACCTCCGACGCGGGAGGCCGCGCTATCCGTAACGTGGCGCTCCAGACCGCTCGGCCGCTCCCGCGCGGCTCTCCACCTTTCCCGCACAATCACCCCCGCGTCTGTCTCTTCAACTCTTCCGCTACCTGAGTCCATTGCCTCCTCCATGTGTAAAAATTGTTTAACTTAAATTTTATGCTGATCAATGAAGTGGTGCCTAAGTTTATTGCAAGGTAACCTACGTCGCGCACCGTATGAAATGATAGGTAGGACGGCGATGTTCCTTTTATTTGGAACGTCAAGTGTCAAAATTTCATCCAGATCAGAATGAAATCGTACATTTTGTGGAAGTTCAAAGGTAAAGTACCGTCTGCCACGCACCATAAGTTGATACTGCATGTAAAATATATTGCTAATACATTTATGAGCAAATAAGGAATAAATTAAAACTCATTTATAACACTGCAGTGTCTCACTGTACTATGTGATATAATTATGACTTCAATCATCTCTAAAGTGCAAGCAATGTGTTGGCAAGGTTTCATCACAATCAAATGAACGGTACGGCAGCACATGAAATGAACAGACATTCATTTTTACATATTAGTTTATTTTTACATTTTGTTAAAAACATAAGTCTTTTCAAGGTTACACAAATAGCACTCATTACATGTTAACGTTGGAGAATAGATCTTCTGTTAGAATATTATTCTTATTTTCTTTCTGTGGCTGTAAATAAAGATATTATTTTTTACAAGCTGTATGACGTTAATTGTGTCATAGAAATGAATTCAGTAATATTTTGTAAGCTGTCATGTTTTTAACTTGTGTATTTTTTTTTATATAGTGACTAAGTGCAATGTTGCACTTATTATTTTATACCCATTTTTTAATAAGATGGCCAGCTTGTAAAATATATACGTGACCAAATGATGGTGACACAGTTCACCGAAACCGGTCGTTATTGTACAAATTATTAATGTGCGAGCTTAGCATTTCATTTTGAAAACTATAAAACGATCAGATCGCCTCCAAAACCGACTATGTCAGGTAATCTTGTCAGTAAAATTAATTTTGTTTTAAAAGAAGGCAAGGATAAGAGAGAGAGCATAGACGGCAGAGAGAGGCAGAGACATAGAACGTCGGATTTCCGCCTTGTGGCGAGGCGAAGGAGACTGAGGTGAGACTCTAGTGACCGCCCATACTCGGTTACTCGCATGCCCACAGTAAACATACGGCGAGTACGGAACCGAAGCGAGTCATGTTGGCCCGGCCACGAGCGGCTCGGTCCAATGACAGGTGGTCGGTGCTGTTGCTCGGTCCCGCCTTAACTGGGCTGTTCGCACACACGCCGATTTTGGACGGCCGGTAAAACATAATCACATTGCAGAACGAATGGAGGTTGCAATGAAAATTGTACACATCATCCCTAAAGGTCTAATAATGAACATATGTATACAACACCTTGATGATATTTTAAATGAACAATCTGATTTTAAAAACACACAGTTTATCGATAATTTTATTGATTTCTTGACCAAAGACACCGGATAAATATGACCACTAAAAAAAAAAAAAAAAAAGACACACATATCGATCACAAAGATTAGTAAATTACCAATGGTAACGCAACATTCCACAGCAATCGTATTCAAAAAACATCTTTGAACGACTGCTAAAAATTGTGTTTAACTTAGATATCGAATAACATAACCCACAGATCACAGACATTTAAACCACAGTATCTCTAAACTTATAAGACGGATTCGTTGTCCGTCTGTCTGTTCTCTTATAACTCCTTGACCTTTGTAAACAAGATGAAGGTTGTGACTTTTCAAGCCTTCACGGCGGATCTGTTGTAAATACACTTCGCGGGTTTGCCGCCGGATGACATTGTGAATCTCCCACAATATTTCGCCGACACAACTGTTCGACATCTTCAGGTGGTGGTAGCTGTCAGTACTTCAAGGCGTGACTGATGGTAATTGCGCGGCAGCGGCGGTATTTATCAGGGCGTATGCAGAGATTACGCATGCGCGAGAGACCGTTCAGTGTTGGTCGGCGGCGGCGCTTCTGGTGCCCCCTGCTGGGAGCCGAGGAGGTGTCTTCCGTGCGTGCGCTGTGGGCAATGATGTGCTGCCGGACGCTCCTGTGGTGGAAATTGGAACTAAGTATCTGCGTTGCGCTGCGTTCCTCCGTGTTTACGATTTGCTCCTTTTTTCCTGTTTTGCTTTGATTGCAGCCAATAGTGGATTCCAGGCTGCGCTCATTTGGAAACCTGCATCCCTGTTGATAAGATTATCCGCCGTACGGATGTGTATGGCCTCCTTAAAAATACTGTCCCAGAATGATGATACTGACGATAGAACTTCCGTTTTCTCGTAACACATCCGATGACCTGTGTTCAGGCAGTGCTCTGCTACCGCTGACTTACTGGGTTGTCCTAGGCGTGTGTGGCGTTGGTGTTCAGTACAGCGTTCTTGCACAGTTCGACATGTCTGCCCTATGTAAGATTTTCCGCACTGACATGGTATTTTATATACGCCGCGTTTGCGAAGGCCGAGTTCGTCTTTGACCGAGCACAATATATTCCTCAGTTTTGATGGCGGACGAAACACACATTTGATGTCGTGTCTCTTCAGGATACGTTCTATCCTAGATGACATACCACCAAAATAAGGCAAGAACGCCGTTACAGTGGGTGCCTCCGAATCTTCATCAACATCCTTTCGTTGAAATTGCTTCAATTGAAAAGCATGCGTATTTGTCGCTCAGAATAACCGTTTTGCTGGAATACAGTTCTTAGATGTTGTAGTTCACCTGGCAAGCTGTCAGTATCTGAGACCACATGTGCCCTGTGTACCAAAGAGCGTAAGACGCTACCGCGTTGTGCAGGATGATGACAACTTGTGGCCTGCAAATATAGCTCTGTGTGTGTCGCTTTGCGGTAGACACTATGGCCCAGCGTACCATCAGGTTTTCTTTTTACCATAACCTCCAGAAAAGGTAAACTTCCGTCTCTTTCCAACTCCATGGTGAACTGGATACTTGGATGGAGTGAATTCAGATGCTGAAGAAACGTGGGTAACGTCTCTATTCCGTGAGGCCACACCACAAATGTGTCATCCACATAGCGCCAGAAACAAGAAGGTTGCAGACGCGCTGACAGTAGTGCTCTTTCCTCAAAGTCTTCCATAAAATAGTTGGCCACCATGGGAGATAGAGGACTCCCCATGGTTATTAAATAAGAAGTACGTTGAGGTAAGCACATGCTCGAACAATGCCACAATGTCTTTCTCAAATTTACTGCTGATGAGGTGCAGTGAGTCCTGTAAAGGTACTTTAGTAAATAAAGAAGCGACGTCGAAGCTGACCAAGATATCTGTTGGTTGTAGTTGAAGAGTCCTTAGGCGTTGTATGAAGTCCTCCGAATTTTTGATGTGGTGTTCACATTTGCCTACAAGTGGTGCCAACTGAGAAGCAAGATATTTAGGCAAGAAGTAGGTAGGCGCACCAATGATGCTCACAATTGGACGTAAAGGAGTCCCTTCCTTATGGATCTTCGGTAGGCCGTACAGTCTCGGAGGAACTGCAACCTGTTGCCGCAGGCCTTTCCTAAGGTTATTTGGAATAGAACTCTTTTTAATGAGGTCTAATGTTTTCCTCTGAATCTTGCAAGTCGGATCTTCTTTCAACTTGCGATATGCAGGGTCGTCAAGCAGTGCCTCGATCTTGGAGTTATACTCAGTTCTTGAGAGAAGGACAGTGGCGTTCCCCTTGTCAGCAGGTAAAATTGCGAGGTCTTTGTCTGCCCTCAAGTCACTCAGAGCCTTCCTTTCTGCTGAAGAGATATTAAACTTCTTCGGCTGAGCTTTGGTCAGGATTCTGCAGGTGTCTCTCCTAATCTCTTCTGCTACGTCACTGGGAAATTTCAAAATTGCTTGCTCTATCCCAGATATAACTTCTCGAACCGGAGCTGTCCCTGGTGTTGGTGCAAAATTCAAACCCTTCTCGAGCACCGAAACGGCTGCGTCGTCCAAAATTCTATCCGTGAGATTAAACACGGTGCGTCGACGAATTCTAGTTTCTTCTTGTGCTTGGGCCTCGAGACGATTGTATTTTGACACTTGTCGGTGTGTAGTGTATTTACAAGATGAAGGTTACTGTCTATATAAAATTTCGTTCACAGACTTCGATTGCAATCTCTATACATATAAGACGCATTTCTTGTCTGTTTCTTTATGAAACCTTATTTTAAACCCGGGCAAAGCCGGGTACTTGCAGCTAGTAAATAAATAACATAGCAACTGCCAACTGTAAACATGTAACATCTTTGGTCAACTGTCAGGACATCAAGATAAAAAATATTAAAATTTGAGTCCCTTTATGCGTTCCACTCATGTTTCCTGTTCCATCATATGACTGCCCATGAAGGTTCGTTAAGGGTAGCTGCAATCTGAGCAGAACATTAAAAACGAGCGGAGCTATATCTGCTCCACAGACATAATTATTTTTATAAAATCACAAAAAGCTTTCATGAGGATCTAAATTGTCGTCACATCATCTTACACAAAAACTAGTTTGTTCATCGCCGGAAATGTCCATTGTGCTATCACTGACCACCGAATAAATTAAAGGATTTACATATCTAATTTTTGAACTATGCTGTTAACGATTTCTTTACCAAGGACTTCAATTAATTCATTTTGTATCTTTGGATGGGTGTAACTTTGTTCTCTTTGGAGCCACAATTTTAGAGTTGGTTTGTCTTCTCTACGGGGTTTCAACAGTTCCATTAAATTTCCGTCATAGTTTGTGTATCCTCTAATAGCCAATCCATATCTGATGAGATATTTAACACTGCTAATAATGATTGTCAATGCTTCCAAAGCCACTTTTGTTGCTCAAATTTCATTTGAAAAAGTTTCGCTTCAATAGCGGATTTTAAATGTGTATGGCTCAGTACAGCCTAACAATGAGCAACACACTTCTTGTGTGCTTTAAATTTTTCAATAGCCTTTTTCCAGGTCTTAAATCCTTTCCCTCTAAATGCTTCCTCAGCTTTAGTTGAAAGAGTTTTGTTTGGGCACAACTTGCCATACTTTGCGCAATAAAAACAGTTTACTCCTTCGGATCCAACTATGTGAAGCCAAGGAAACGTCTCATACCAACTTTTCTGGAAGCTAAGTACTCGTCCTGGAAGATGCTGCACAGGGAAACCAATTGGTAGAATTTCAGGATGAAGGAGGGAGCGGGAGCAATCAAAACTAGCGTAAGGCGATATCATTTTTTCAGTT
Organism: Locusta migratoria; assembly: GCA_026315105.1. Lineage (NCBI taxonomy): Eukaryota > Metazoa > Arthropoda > Insecta > Orthoptera > Acrididae > Locusta > Locusta migratoria. The sequence goes on from CM048749.1 coordinate 61,018,222, forward strand.
GCAGCGACGCTTTTCGGTCTTTCAATTGACTAACATGGCAATGACAAAACTTCCTCTTCAGATTTTACTTCGGGTGAAAGGTTATAAGCGTTCTCTTCTAAATTATCTGAAAATGAACATACGTTTTAAGGGAATAATGACAGAATTCTAAACTAAATCAGAATTTTGTTGTGGTCAACAAAAATTGATTTTCAGAGAAAAAGGAGATATTCTGTATTATTATGATCAATTGCAGTCCGTGACAGCGTTAAAGCCTCTGATCTGATCGTAATGAAACATGCATCCGCGGAAAAATATAGTCGCTGACTACTCTTCGTTTGGTTAACTTTAGGTTATACATTACTGAAATGTAGCCAACATTGTGAATTTGTTTTTAAACCTGAATAGAAAGCGATACATCGCTCCAGTATCCGGATGCAGCTGTCCTTAGCGTAGCGACTGTCGGTGTGTCTGACAACACGGCAGTCCCTGCGACTTGCGCGGTGAGAGGCCACGAACTGTCGCCGACAGCCCTCCATGTGGGTGACTGAGTACACGACCTGAAAGTGCGTATTTCAGAACCAACTAAGTAACAGCTGTGTAAACTGCATTGGATCGGAAGACCGAAATGGTACCGTTAGTTCAGTTATTTCAGTTGATGGACTAGTTTCGGCCGGCCGCGGTGGCCGAGGAGACTGAGGCGCTCCAGTCACGGTCTGCACGGCCACTACGGTCGGGGGTTCGAATCACCCCTCGGCATGGATATTTGTGCCGTCCTTAGTTGTAAGTAGTTCATAAGTAGTTTGACCCCGTAGTTAAATCCCATAGACTCTACAAACATTTGAACATTTTTTGACTAGTTCCGAACTGCGCGAACGACGTCGGCTCGAAAAACAAAAACAGCTCTAAGTTCACTGACTGAAGAGAGTATGAAAATCGGATTTTTATAAACTCCACATATAACTTCATTGTTTTTACATCTTATTTACTCTGTATCTAAATATTTCATTCCCACCGTAAAAGTTAATTTTCGTGAAGTGTTAGATGAGAAAGAGTTTTCCTTTCTCCATACCATAGGGTACGGCCATAGTGAGCCGCTCCACGCTTCCTGCTTCTCGCTTCGCAGGGAGGCGGCTGGAAAACCCAGTGTGTGATCCCATTGGGGTGGCTACAGTGCACCCGCGCGGCCGCCTCAGCTCGCCCACGTCGCTTTCACAGGCGCGTGCAACAAAGAATTCATGTTTCTTGTGCCGCTCTCAGCTCGCGGGTGCCGAGGTTTCAACGCTGTGCGCTGCGCGTCGTGTTTAATGGGACCTGTTAAAGACGCGTTTATCTCACAAGTGTTGAATGAAAGGCCGTTAATTCACTTTAGCTGAATTTTATTGAACTTTTTTAGACTCGCACAACCGGTATAGCAAACAACTAGACATTCAAGATAACTTACGTGTAGATAGGTTATTTAGCTCAGAATATGAAATGGTTACTTCTTTGCTAAAGGTTTCACTTGAAATTGGCTTTTTTGTGAGCCACTAACACGAGGCTACTTCATTCTTAATTACTTTGCTGCCATTCCATTTCAATTTACCTTACCAAAAGTTTTTTTTTTTCGGTCTGTGATTCGGAACCTTGACAGTGAAATAATTTTAACTGCTGTCCTACTATAATCTCAAAATACATACACTGTGACAGACAGTACACTGTCAGTTACAGGGTAATTTCAAGTAAAAACAGTCTTGGTTTCAAAGTGGTGTTATTAATTACCAATGACGCGTTCTGCCTTCACAGAAGGCCATCATCTTACCTGCATGACAAATGTTATGCAAGAATTACTACAACATTTCAAGTAGTGAAACAGGGGCTGTTGTAGGAATTTGCGTAACGTTTGTCAAGCAGATAATGTGATGATACCTTGCTGTGAGGGCAAAACGCGTCATTGGTAATTAATAAAAACACTTTGCAACCAAGACTGTTTTTACTTGAAATTAAAATTTGACTGGTTGCTGTATCAGCCACACCATGGTCTATAGAAAGCCTTATATAGTTACTTTGTATGTGTATTGAGGCTATAGGACAGCAGTTGCAACTTTTTCCCTGTCGTGATCTAACAGTTACTATCCCACGCCAGCAACTAGTGAGTCCAGGTTTGGCATTTTATGCAATTTCCGATCAAAACATTTTTTTTTTTTTCGTCATCATCATCCGTGGATGGTGCCAAGTTATAACAGCAGTTACATTATAGCACCACTGATTTACTTGCATTAAACACAACTAGAAAGAAGATGCACTTAAGCCGCTTATACGAACTGCATATTCCAACTTAACAGTGCCGTTGAAAACATATTTAATGTCCCCCCGCTGTTGTTTTTTGTGGAGAAAGTCTAATTAAATATTGATTCAGAGGAAAAATGCTACAGCGCCTTGTATAACATTTAGACGCTTGCTATTGGATCCTGTCAAAAATTCTTCTGGTAAATTTAGTCTTCCCATTTCTTTTGCATGTCGAAGAAGCACTCAACACAAACACTAGCATTCTCTTTTCCTTAGAACCCTACAGTCCCCATTATGAACTTGCAATTTTCCGTAAGTGACAGCTAGCAATCCAATATTTGTAACTTTAAGACATACAACTAGATTTACTGTCTTTTTTTTATCCGAACTTGTCTGCCACCAATATTTTAAAACAAGTTAGAGAACTAGCATCTGTCCCAGATAAACTTTGATATTTTTTAAAGTCATTTTCTGTTGGCTCGGGCATGTGCTTTATTACGAAGGTTGACTGACTGAGCTGCAGGCTAGAGGCTCAGTAGTTGTGCACATGGCGCGCCGAAGGAGAGCGCGCGACGCTAGCGCCCTCAAATTTCAACACCCACTTCGCTATACTGGAGCGATGTATCGCTTTCTATTCAGGTTTAAAATCAATTTCACAATGTTGGCTACATTTCGTACGCAGTAATGTATAACCTAAAGTTAACCAAACGAAAAGTAGTCAGCGACTATATTTTTCACTGCAAAACCTTCAACTTTTATGCGATAGGTTAACTGGAAATTAAGTACCGTAATACCTATGGCGAATACCGGAAAAACAGACACTCCCTTATGAAGCTGTTATGTTAGCCTGCAAGATGTGCAAAACTCAGTGAGGTACGACAACTAGTTTCCTCTGAATCGAGTGAGAAGTATGCTAAGTCAAGGAAAACGCACAAAACCGGAAGAGGTGGTTTTTATTTTTTTACAGCAGAAGCAGAATTTTTATCGAAAAATTGACACCGGAGTGCGATGTAGCTTCGTTTCGTACACATACAGTATTTTTTTCAGCAGGAAAATCGAAAAGTAATTTTGGTCATGTATTGGCATCAGCCGGCGCGCGGTTGGCTGCGCACTGTGGCCGCCACCGCCACCAGCTGCCATCGCGCCGTTGCAGCGCGCGCGGTCCGACCGCTGCAGGTTAAGCGGCCGAGCAGCTAGCGGGGAACCGTTCACTATTGCCGTACCCTAACACATGACAGATAAGCAAAAGAACTAGGAAGGAGAGAAACACAAAAATTACGTCATAATGTTTCGGTGGTTAATTTATTAGCGTTTGGTTTTTTAAGCGCTTTCGTTTGGTGGTACTTTTCACATTACAAATGAAGTATGTAGTTCGTGTGGCTAGCTCATTGAACTACTTAAAGTTAACTATGTAGCTAAGTTGAACTACTGAAGTAATTCAGAAAGACGAACTAATTACTAGTAAATAAACTTATTTCTCCCGTGTGTATGTACGCATTTTTCTCAATCGAAACTATTGATCAGCCCCTTACATATTGTAAATGACAATGAAAATCATTGAATCAGCTTTTATCATGAAATGCTAAAATATTTCGAAATGGCATGAGTCTAAAGATATTTAAATATATCAAAGCTTCGCGCAAGCATAACTACAACTCAGTCGGTTGAGAGAAACAGTACCAAACAAAGAAAGCTACATTATTAAATACTGCATGCGTTTGATTAATAAGAACAGTTTACAAAAGAGATAATAATCGGTCAAAAAGGAGCACATTTCAAAACATGACAACGCTGGAAACCTATTAGTTTACTAGAATACGCTACAAAAGTGCCATACGTTTCTAGAAAGGTGTGTACAACCCATTTGGCGGAACCAAAACTTCCTAGGAAAACGGATTCGAAACAAGTTTAATAAATTACAATTCCCCTTCCTAAAACATAACATTTATAAGTATTACTCGTCAGGATGCTGTTAATAAAAGCCTTTTCCATCCCAGAATTTGCCTACATTTGTGCGTTAGTAATTCTAGTAGAAACTGCTCGACAAATCGCTCATGTGTGGCGAGGTGGGGGGCAGCGATATCGCATGCGATGGATTGCTGAGATTCGTCACTCGTGTCTAGGGGCACTCAGACAGTCTGTCACACTGTCTTGTGACAATGCTCTTATTTGTGACTCCTAATATTCACTGTTGCTTTACTAGCACGTTAGTAAATCATGTAAATAATTAAGTCACAGTGCATAAGAACTTTCAGCACGCATTATTAGTTAAGCTTGGAGATATTCGTTCAACTGTCATTATTTGTCAACTAAGAAAAAAAAAAATTAAAACTGTTTTTCAAAAAAATATTGGGACCGGGGGGGGGGATACGTCCCCCCTGTCCCCCCCCCCGTCGGTGACGCCCATGAGTCCAAAGACGTGCAGCTCGTTTCCTATTGTCACGATACAGGGAAGACAGCGTCACGGAAATGATACAGGATCTGGAATGGGAATCATTACAACAACGCTGCGGCGTGGGCTACTTACGAAACTCCAATCGCCAACATTCTCCTCCGCATGCGAAAATATATTGTTGACTCCCACTTACATAAGTAGAAATGATCATCAAAATAAAATACGAGAAATCAGAGCTCGAACGGAGAGATTCAGGTATTATATCTTCCCGAGCGCGTCGCTGGAAAATTTGGTAGTACAGGAAAATGTCTCTGCCTACTTGAAATGAAAACGGCTCTTCAAATAACTGTTCTTTATTGCTATCAGCGTGGCATGAAATTTCTTGGAGCCAGATGCACACTTAGAAGCAAATATATCTCGGTAATAAAGAAAATATCCTAATGAGCACCTTCTCTAATTAATAATTGTGAATATTAGCTGCAATATGAACACACAGCGTAACACGCCGATATCACAGGCTATTTCCAAAGCTACAGCTCGCCTGGGTCACGAAACGCGGGCACGATGCCTCCACATGCAAGTAACACTTCTGTGGGGCGACCAAAGACCCTGTAAAAAATAACTAGACTCACTATCGGCGCTGCTGTCGCGGGATAATTTCAACCTTCGGCCGGCCGCCATGATAGTGGTATGCGCCAGATACATACGAGTGTTGTTACGAGATAAATCGTGTGTTATGTAGATTACTGCGCTAAGTATATTCATTTGGTAGTCACGTCTATGTTATTTTACTATTACAGTATACGAAAGCACAATGGTGAAGAGGCGCTCAGCGTTTCATAAATCGATTTAAGAAAGGAATAAAAAGAGCGAATACTGCCTTCCCATTTATACTGCTCAGGAATACAAGTGTTCAGAAATAGTTACTCTTGCTAATACGCTCTTACTCAAGACAATATAGGATTTTGAATGAAATAAATGATAGGCTTTTACAATTCTGGTAGCTCTTGAAAAAGAGCTACTTTAGGCAGTACTGGTGGACAGTTAGTTTCAAAAGTCTCATATTATGATTGTGTAAAATAACTATTGCAGTCACGCGATCAGTTGTCTTACTGCAGTTCGAATTTTTTGTTAATGAAATTAATATTAGCAACTTTTAACCCAGAATTTAAAGGTCATCTGCTTTACATATAGGTATAACAACTGAAAGTGGTTTGGAGATTGTATGTTTCCATATATGAATGACACATAGCCACCCTGGATGCACATTGTGAAGTTGAACCCTATGACGATAGTTGTTGACTTTTGAGCAGTTACTACTGTAAGGTATTTGGCTTACAGCATTAAAAATGATAATATTAATGCTAGGTGCCCTAATGCTAATGTTAGATGCACTTAGTTAAAAAAAACTTTATGTCATTCTTCGTGTTCTTAAACGAATTTTTGTAGTGGCTGTAGTGCTGTATTCACAAGGTAAAACGCTATTTTACAGAACTTTATGTATCTGATGGGATATTTCATTTTCATTGTAGATTTTTAACATTAGCTGTTTCAGGCAGCCTTGTTTTATTTTGTGATGCTATAAAATATCTAAATATTGAAGAATACAGCAGGCACTCAAGCAAAGACGTAAAGTGTAGTGCAATTCTTCTGAAATTAATGTTTGTACAAAAGTTTCACCATCGTACAATATACTGAGAAAGTGCCAAAAAATTGTCTGGCGAAGAATTCCGTTTATATGCTGCACTTAGAAGGCTAAAAAACTAAATGTTATAATACGGTTTAGTTAGGAATAAGAAACGCTGTTGGCCGATTTCTACACCATAAGTGTAATAAATTTACACGCAACCGATAGTTGCTGTTTTGTAGTTATATGTTTAAATGAGACACAGTTTTCGCGTCTTAAAGCCGAATGTAAGTACACCCTCCAATCAAAAGAATCTTACGCACATTTAAAGTTGGCGCGGAAGTTTGCCACCATAATGGCCGCCGAGGCGGTCCTCAATTTGCGCGCTGTTCGCAGGCGTATAGAATTGAGGGGCCTTGAGAGCGACTTAGCCCGCCAGCTTACAATGGCCGCTAACACATTTTAAGCCGCGGCAACGAAACACGTGTTGGACGCGCACTGGCACACCGCCAACTGGGTACTAGAGCTCTAGCAAACCGTATGTGTTCGGTACCGAGTAACGAATACTTTGGCTGATACCAAGTACTGAAACGTTAAGGGTATATTACACGGAGCGAATTTGGTCGCTAGTCGCTGGCGTATTTGGACGCAGCTGCTAAATTCGCTCCGTGTAAACAGGGACAGCGAACAAAGTCGCTGCTCCGAAACGCGAGCGTCTAAAGTGGAAGGGTGGGCTACTTTAGACGCTGGTCGCTGGCGTTTTTGGTCGCTGGCGTTTTTGGTAGCCGCGTGTCATATACGGGAGCGTCTAAAGTAGCCACCACTAGAGTCAAAATATCGAAGGAAATTGTAAATGCTGTCGTTGTGTTTCTCGCAACAGTTTTAAAAGAACAATGAACCAAAAGCAAAACGGAAAAGTAGAAAAGAATAAAAGAAAATGGAGTAGAAGGTGGATTGCGAGGAGGGATAAATATGGTGCTTCTGCAAATCTTTTGGGTGAATTATCGTGTGAAGGTCCTTCTGCCTACAGAAATATATTGAGGATCACATAAGAAAATTTTGTTAGATTACTGTAAATGGTAGAGGATAAAATAAGGAAACAGAGTACCAAAATGAGGATGGCGATCTCGCCAAGAATAAAATTTAAATAATCGGTATTTTTAATGTCCCATAATACTGGAAAACTTCAATAAATTTTCAGAAATTTGATTACAATTCCACTTCATATTTTGTTTGGTGGGACACAGAACTTTTAATATCTTTATTTACGTCAATGACCACAAAATTTCTCGTCGTTCTGACGACCGGTTTCGGTCAGGATGGCCATATTCAAGTCTACAGCAAATCAGAAACAGAAAGATACATCAAATATTAGACTACCTTAGAAAACATAAATAATGCATTAACTTACAGTCATCAATACATGTAATATAGCCATATGGCATCATCACAGCACAAGTGTATCTTCATTAAGGAATGTAACAATAGTTATGATGTATAACATTTTTAACACGTTTTTTATATTGATGACTGTAATGCCTTATTTATGTTTTATAAGGTACCGTAGTCTATTACTAAATTTGTCCTGTTTCCGATTTGCTGTAGACTTGAAAATGGTTACGTCGCACTTTGGAAAACAGAACTGTTTGGTATCACCTAACCTCCAAAATAATATATCATATGCTACGTCACGTTTCAATTGTTTTTACGAAGACGCTAGCATCTGAAGTCGCTGCGTGTCATTGCGTCAGCGTATTCAGTCGCTATTCGCCCATACGCCGAGCGACAACAGACGCCAGCGGCTAGCGACCAAATACGCTCCGTGTAATATACCCTTTACCCATGAATATATTTCGTTACTCGCCTATACTGTAGCGATACGAACTTACTCACGAATACATTTTCGTTATTCGCATCTACCGTATCGATATGAACTTTGTAACGAAACCCAATACGGAGAATGCATATATTCTGTGATATTTTTGATTATGAGATGAGTAATTTATAAAGACATGCGTGACGAACTTCAAGTGCATATTGCGTAACTCTGCGATTTTAGACGGTTATTTTCGTTTTAAACATTTTGGATTATACCTCTTGGCCCGTATTTGCAGGTAAATCCTCGGTGATATGACGTCCGCTTTTAACGCAAACATACGTTTTATTATTTTTATTACCCCAAAGGTTTCAATTTAATGTTTAATTATTTATTTCTGATCTTGTCTACTATAAAAAAAGTTTTGTAAAAAGTACTCAAAAGTTATCATCTACACATTTCCATTCATGACCGTATTATCTTAACTGTTAATGTCACATAATATAGTACAACAGTCTCGTTGCTCGCAAATATTTTGCCACTGCTATGATCGGCCACACTGGCATTCGTCACGAAATATTCCGATTGACTCTCACATTCAAAGCTTCAAAGTAAAGTGCGTGAAAAAATGGAGGTCGTGGGCGAGTCTCGCTAATTTTGTTCCAATTTGCGTGACAATTGTTATTTTAATCACGAAGGAAATGGACTATACTGATCCTTTCCTCAGTAGTGTAACTGTCTCAAAAAGCAGGCATATAGTACCTACACGGCAAATTTTAATTTTAAAGTAATATTAACAGCAACAGTTAAAATTTCTTGACGGTTTCAAAGACTGTAGTGGCCGTATTTCTTAGTTGCACTGATAACGAGAGTAACGATTAACGATACATCTGTAACGAGTTCTGTTTCTTTCAGTAACGGATACATAGCAGCCAATAGAAATTCCCTTTCTAAGTTTTGATACCTTTAAATAATCTGGACTAAACTAAACCTTCGAATATTAAAAAGAATGTATTTAATCTCATCGAACATGCTCGCAAACCTTTGAATGTTGGAGCTATCTGAAACAATGAGTTATCTATATCTGTAAATGTGAATGTATGTTCGGTGTACGTTTATCACGTCTGAACCACGAGACATAAAGATCTAAAAATTTGTACAGTTACTAATGTCTACCCGGGGAAAGCTTTAGGCACAGTTTTATGGCGATAGGATAGCTATTTATGTATATATATATTAATGTGAATGTCTGATCGGTGTACGATTATCACGTCTGAACGACAAGACGCAGAGACGTAAATATTTGTGCAGTTGCTAAAGCATATCTGAGGAATGTTTTAGGCACGGTTTTATAGCGCTCTGATAAATATTTAGTAATTCTAAGAATATAACGCGAAATACGGAACAATAATGACTCTTTGAAAATTATATTTACTCTTTGAAAATGGTTTTATTGGTTGCATTGTTGCTTGAGGGTTGATAATGATGAAAGGGTGGTGTATATTGGGATCGAAAGTTATCGGTGTATATAAAATTCTACGTGTGTGTGTGTGTGTGTTAATATTTCGCTCTGTGTGTCATTGTTGTCCGAAGTCTCCCGTTGTATACCATAGCAGTTCCATGCCGATAGCTATAACGGGGTGGAAGATATGGTGGTTGAAAGTCGTCAAATTATAAAAAAAATTCGGACTGAAGGCCAGCGACGACGTTTGTGACTCTATAGCAAGGAGATTACATACAGCGAAACGTGATGCCACAGACCATATCTTTGATGCAGGGCCGGAGCAAGCCCAAGTGCCGCCCCGTGCGAGCTGCTAAATTGCCGCCCCCCCCCCCTCCGTTTTTCAAAACGTTTGTGGAATTTCATTTAAACAAATCTATAGGAAATGCCAGCAATCAATCGCAATATTTGTTTTTACTTTTCAGATCTACCTAGGTTTCGGCCGCTGAGTGGCCAGTCTCAAAAGCTTTTAATATGTGCTTAAATCTAAGCCGCCAGGTTGACAGTTACGTTCAGCATGACAGTATAGATGTTAACATAAAGCACTGAGAATAGCGACACTGTACCCGAAATATATGTAAATCTGGAAAATAAAAACAAAAAATGCGACTGATATGAGACATTGTCAAAGTGATAGTGTGAGAGTAGTATTGTCAAACAAAAGTGCCAGTCAGAGTTTAATTGTTCAAAATGTTCAAACGTTTGTGAAGCTTAAGGGACTTAACAAACTTACAAACTACTTATGAACTACCTTACACTAAAGACGACACAAATATCCATGCCCGAGGGGGAATTCGAACCCCCGACCGTAGAGGCATTTAATTGTTGTTCATCAAGGCGCAGACAGGTGTTTCATGGCTCAAAAACTAAAATGTTTGACTATCACTCAGAAACGGATAGCAAAAATTTCCAAATAACGTCGAAACCGAACTTACGCCAGGCTTACTACCAATGTCTTGATCCCTTGTAATTACTCGCAGCGTATGTACCGATTCGGAATACCTCTAGTCATTGTAGGTGTTGGACATGCTTGATTAGTAATGTTCAAATCAAAATGTTTGTATAGCTTATGGGACTTAACTACGGGTCATCAGTCCCTAAACATACAAACTACTTATGAACTAATACTAAGGACGGCACAAATATCCATGCTTGAGGGGGGATTCGAACCCCCGACCATAGTGGCCTTGCAGACCGTGACTGGAGCGCCTCAATCCCCTCGGCCACCGTGGGCGGCCTAGTAATGTTGAACCATTTTTATCCATAATACGGGAAGAATAAAACACTCGGAAACTGCCATTGTAGGGGTTAGCAAAATTGCTTGAGGCTTAACACACAATCGCAGTATCGAACATTGCAGTTGAATTTCCAAAATAGATTTCGTCTTCTGCAATATTAGTTGTGAGTAAACGCACGGCGCGTAACAGACTGGCAACGCTCCATAAGAACACTGGCGTATACGCCAGACTGCTTCCCCCTCTGTGTTCCTACGGCGTAAACACGACGGCGCAGCCACAGTGGCGAGGAAGAAATTAGCCCTCCTCCCTCCCCTTATTCAACAGGGGCGGCCGGCAGGTAGTCGAAGCGTCATGCCACAGTTCCCGAAGCAGCTCCTTCCGAGGTTTGCTTTCGAATCCCCTCTTGAGCATGAATGTTGAGTTTGTCCCACAAAAATAAATAAAGGGGGCGGCAGATTTGCCGCCCCTCGGAAAGTGCCGCCCCGTGCGGCCGCACGTTTCGCACGTGCCTTGCGCCTGCCCTGCTTTGATGTATGCGTGCTACAATGTCTTCTGCTTTCCCTGTAAGGATAAGCATACGAATAAGAAAATATAAGAATAAATAAATAAAGCAGTAAAAAAGAAATTTCTTTTAATACATCTCTTAAGGAAATCGATTTGACGTTTCGCGCATTACATCAAGTGATCCATCTGTGATATTATTACAATCATTATTGTTAAATTTCGTGATTGGATTCTTCGAAACGAGTGCATTTTTACGTGTGATTTCTTATTTCTTATATATTCTCTGATAAATGTAACATGTTTTTAGAAAAAAATGTTCAAATGTCCGTTAAGCTTATGGGACTTAACTACGGGGTCATCAGTCCCTAAACTTACAAACTATTTCTCAACTAGCTAACACTAAGGACGGCACAAATATCCATGCCCGAGGGGGGATTCGAACCCCCCGACCGTAGTGGCCGTGCAGACCGCGACTGGGGCGCCTCAGTCCCCTCGGCCACCGCGGCCGACTTTTTAGAAAAAAAAAGGGATGGACAGAGAAGAGTGAATAGCAAAAGTACTAAGTCAAGGCTCGATTAAATAAATAAATACCCGGGCAAGGCCGGGTTTTCAGCTAGTTACTAAATAAATGAAGAGAAGCGTTGGCGATTCCCGCCATCCAGACGACATAAAATCCCCGCGACGCAGAAGCCTTCCCAAGGTAGCCGACCATCTGTCGTGGCTGGTCCGCACCTGCTCGCTTCCGAGTATGGTACCGAGCTGCTACCAATAAAATAGCTGGACTGCAGAAGGCAAGCCAGGCGAAAAATGTAAATAAATCGGGAACAAAATCAGAAACACTGTGGGACAACACCACAAGTCCCAACGCCAAAGCTGGGATTCGATGTGTTGACTTCGCATTTACATCTGTAAATTGGCTGAAATATGGGCAAAGACTCTCTGATTTGCCCTCGTATATCCCATCAAAAAAATGTTCAAATGTTTGTAAAGCTTATGGGACTTAACTACGGGGTCATCAGTCCCTAAACTTACAAACTACTTATGAACTACTTACGAACTAGGACGGCACAAATATCTATGCCCGAGGGGGGATTCGAACCCCCGACCGTAGTGGCCGTGCGGACCGTGACTGAAGCGCCTCAGTCCCCTCGGCCACCGCGACCGGCGTAGATCCGATCTTCCTGAATACTACGTAAGGTATCCAGAACTGTACCGTATCTATGAGTTTCGAAGAATTCAATCTCAAAATTCAACAATAATGATTGTAATAATATCACAGATCGATCACTTGATGTAATGCGCGAAACGTCAAATCGATGTTTTTTAAACAGATGTATTAAAAGAATTTTCTTTTTTACTGCTTTATTTATTTATTCTTATCTTTCCTTATTCGTATGCTTATCGTTACAGAGAAAGAGGTGAAGACATTGTGCATGCATAGACCAAAGATATAGTCTGTGGCATCACGTTTCGCTGTAAGTAACCTCCTTGCTAAAGAGTCGCAATCGTCACCGCGGACTTCATCCGTATTTTTTTATAATTTTACGACTTTCAACCACCATATCTTCCATCCCCTTATAGCTATCAGCATGGAACTGCTATGGTGTACAATGGGAGACTTCGGACAACAATTATACACAGACCATTCGTTTGCGTTCTGTAGTTTTCGCTGCAGAGCGAAATATTAACACATACACACACACACGCGCGCGCGCGCGCGCGCGCGCGCGCGCACACACATAAAAGTTTTATACACGCCGATAACTTTTCATCCCAATATACTCAACCCTTTTATCATTATCAACCCTCAAGCAACAATACAACCAATAAAACTATTTACAAAGCGTAAATATAATTTTCAAAGAGTAATTATTGTTCCGCATTTCGCGTTATATTCTTCAAATTACTAAATATATATCACATCGCTATAAAACCGTTCCTAAAACCTTCTCGGGTATAAATTAGTGACTGTACAAATATTTAAGTCTCTGCCTCTTGTCGTTCGGACGTGATAAGCGTACACCGAACAGATATTCACATTAATATATATATAGATAAATAGCTATCCGATCGCCAGAAGACCGTGCCTAAAGCCTTCCCCGGGTAGACATTAGTAACTGTACACATTTTTAGCTCTTTATGTCTTGTGGTTCAGACGTGATAAACGTACACCGAACAGACATTCACATTTATAGATATAGATTACGCATCCTATTTTTTCAGTTCCTGTCAGACCGTCCAGTGTCCTTCTTCCAGCGCAAAACAAGGACGCCGGCTCTAGTTCTCGTTCTAGTGACAGAGCCGTTTCGTCACTTTGTGAATCACCTCCTCGTCGTTCTGAAAATGTTTTCCACGAAAGTCATTCTTTAATGGCCCAATCGCAGTGACATCAGCATCACCGCAACATGTCAGGTATCAGGTGCATGGTCTCTCCGACTGTTGCAAATCTTGAAGCTCCGCAGAAACCTCCTTCAGATGACCTCAACTGAAGCGTGCATCGGGCCAAAGGCGCAGTCATCACTTTCGGGTGATTTCAAATAGGGTAGACAACTGTAGAGCTTTGGATCTGTGAAAACAGGATAATCTATTATTGTTATTATGGCAACGCCGCACGTAAAGGTCGTGTTGTTTTTTCATTCTTTGCGGTTTTTTTTTTTTTTTTTTTTTTTTTTTTCTGTATGTGCCAGAATCTTCCTAGAAAAATTTTCTCGCCCAATATGTTGCACAGCAAATAATAGTAGTATAATCTTCTTCTTTTCTTTCTAATATATAAAGCAGTGGTCTGTATGTGTAGGTTTGTGTGTACGTTAGACACACAAATCTACAATTTTGTACACTTAAGCTTCAATTCATAAGGACGGTCTGTGTAAGTATTACGTACGATACATACTTCACCATATATGACGTCATAAACAATGATATGCGCTTTAAACTCCTGCATTTAGCGACATTGCTGCTCATTTCCTCCTAAACCAATGGACCGATTTCAATCAAATTTGGTACACACATTCCTTACCGTGAGGTAACAATTGCTGCAGGGTTAAGAATCACATAGATAACATGGTTCAGAAGATATGACGTCATATACAATAGGAATCTCAAAAAAACTGCCACATAATGTGGTGAGACTTTATAAATACTGTATATGAGAATGAGAGTACTTAGCGACTTGCAAAAAACATTAAACATAATTTCAAACCTTTATTTAAGTTTTTCTCGCTGACAACCGCAGAAAAATGATGAAAGGAAGAAAAGTTTCTCGCTTACTACTTTTCCGCTGTTTACGGAGTAAAACCACGACATTCGGTATGGTGTTACAATTTATACTCTGTACGCTACAAATTGTAGCCGCAGGAAAATTTGACAGAGAGTACACACACATATAGTTGAATGTACCTTCTACATTGATTCACAGTACAACACGTATTTCATGAGATATGAGCACATAAGCAGTAACGTTCCGGTGTTTATGGACTGAAACTACGGCATTCGGTATGACATTACAATTTTTAATTTTTACACTTCAAATTGTAGCAGCAGGAAATTTTACAGACAGTATACAAGTATATAGTTGTGTGTACGTTCTAAATTGTATCTCAGTACGACACACAGTTCATGAGATATGAGCACATAAACAATAACGTTCATGGGAAACTACCCCATCACGCACCAAGTTTTAAGCTTATTACTTCTTTACTACTAATTGTATTCCCAAGAGATTTTACAGACATACAGCCCTTATACAAAAGAATATAAACCTGAAAAACTGTGGGAATAAATAAATACCCAGGTAACGCCGGGTTTTCAGCTAGTTATATATAAAGCAGAGTGTCCGTATGCTTGTGTGTTTGTGTGTACGTGTTGCATACAAATCTACAGTTTTGATCCAATCTTTTTCAAATTTTGTACACGTATGCTTCAATCCATGAGAACGGTTGACGTAAGTGTTCAAATATTCAAATGTTTGTAGAGCTTATGGGTTTTAACTACGGGCTCATCAGTTCCTAAACTTACAAACTACCTATGGACTATCTTATACTAAAGACGGCACGAACATCCATGCCCAGGGAGGATTCGAACTCCCGACCGCAGCGGCCGTGCAGACCGTGACGGGCACGCCGCAGACCGCTCAGCCAACGCGGCCGGGATACATAAGTGTAAGATTCACGTACGATACATAGTTCACGACATATGACGTCATAAACAATGAGTTGCAGGAAATCTCCTGCATTTAGCGACAATACTGCTCATTTTCTCCTGAACCACTGGACCTATTTCGACCAAATTTTGTACAAACATTCCTTACCATGAGGTAACAATTGCTGCAGGGTTAATAATCACATACGACACATGGTTCAGAAGATATGACGTCATAAACAATAGGAATCGCAAAAAAAAAAAAAAAAAAAAAAAAAAAAAAGAACTGCGACGAGACTTTATAAATATGCCATATGAGAATCAGAGTACTTAATGACTTGCAAGAACCTTTAAACATAATTTCAAATCTTTATTAAACTTTTTCTCGCGGACAACCATAGCAAAATAATGAAAAAAGTTTCTTGCTTACTACTTTTCCGCTGTTTATGAAGAAAAACTACATCATTCGATATGACGTTACAAAAAAGAAAAAAGTTCAAATGTTTGTATAGCTTATGGGACTTAACTTCGGGGTCATCAGCCCCTAAACTTACAAACTACCTAACACTAAGGACGGCACAAATATTCATGCCCGAGGGGGGATTCGAACAACCGACCGTAGTGGCCGTGCAGACCGTGACTGGAGCGCCTCAGTCCCCTCGGCCACCACGGCCGGCGACGTTACAATTTATAATTTCTACACTACAAATTGTAGCCGCAAGAAATTTTACAGACAGTATACACACATACATCTGAATGTACCTTCTAAATTGTATCACAGCATAACACGTTGTTCATGAGATATGAGCACATAAACAGTAACGTTCAAGGAAAACCGCCCCATCACGCACCAAGTTTTAATCTATTACTTCTTTACTACTAATTGTATTCCCAAGAGATTTTATGTACATTCGGATTGTTGACTGCTTTACCTTTTTTTACAGCCTTTATATACCTGAAAAACGGCAGGAATAAATAAATAAATACCCGGGCAACGCCGGGTTTTGAGCTAGTGAAATATAAAAATCAAGTTAAGAAAAATAAAAGTATAAAATACACACTCGCTTAACTAAGTTGATGTGGATGGAATTGACTCCTTGAAATCTCTATTTTATAAACCCTTGATAATGTCTCTCCACCTCGATACTGACGATGCATTGTTAACACCGCACCGATAGTGAAAAAGCACGGATAACACACTAAACAACAAGGAAATAAGGTACGATCTGGTAATCAGAGATCTTTGAGAAGTTAGTCATATGACACTTGCCACAAGTGAATCAGGATGAGACACTGCCATATCGCAATTATGAACGAATGGTACGATTGCATTATTCTCGTGTCGTCCTTGGTACGTTATAGCCACATTGGTTTCTTGCTTAAAACGTGTTTTGTACGTAACTTTTCACATTATAAAACTTTCTTCTTGAAATAAAAATTCATAATTTTTTCAGTCGGTAAGAGATTTCACTCAGATAATTCAAAAGTCGTCCCGCAGCCTACCTGAATGGAACCCTCGACCCATTAGTGAGTCATGAGCGACAGTTTGGGAACCACTGCTTCAGTAAACAGATAATGCTCAAGTATTGTGTCGCTCGCTTATGGTTGTAGAGAACTCAAAGAACAGGAAATACGTCCAGATCCATAGGCGAGTTATGTTTTTGCTGAGAGCTAGTGTTTGTCACATTTCTGCTGTAGGCGGTACGTGTCAAGTACAGTTCTGTATGTGCCTCTTGATTACAGTGTTTTCGTTTTGAGCTTACTTACTGGATATGCACCCTGTATGGAAAATCATGCATGTCAAACACCTCAAATCTGTTGTTTTAACACCTATTATTATCTTTCTATAGAAGTTCAGTTTATTTATTAAATGCAGTGTGGCAGAAACACTAATCCTGTGTAAAAACATAATTCTCGTATACGTCTCTTATATAACTCACGCTTTTTCTGAGGTTTGGTTGCAAGAGTGCAGTTTAGTCCATCTTTCGGCTATAAAATATTTTCTAATCAGCTATTCTGTAGATAGTTTCAGAGTTTCCAAAATTAGTAGCTGCCATTGTATTTGAGTTAGTTTCTTCGAAAAAAAAAAACTGTAACAAACTATTAGACGTTTCAGATTCTTAAATTCTTTGCGAGAACGTAATACTGACACCCGGTTAGAGTGTGACTAAGCCCCTACCACGCTTTAGCGAATTGAAGGTCTCCATTTGCAGGGACGACAACTGTGTAGGAGCGGCCTTCAGTGTGGGAAATGTTTCTCAGCCGCCACGCCGAGTGTTGTCTTAATTTGGACGGACTGTACGAATACCGGTTTAAGATTTAAAGGCCACGAGAAACAGCAAAGAGAAACTGAAGAACAGATAAAATTAATTGTACGGCAAAATTCGTACTGCGTAATCAATTCTCTCTTAAATAAATGTAGTATCTTAGTACACTGCGTTATTCTTTCGTCAACAGACAGTAAATTATAAAAATCTATTCCGAAATGTAGAATTAGTTTCTTACGAGAATCGGCGAAACTCCGTCCTACAAAATTACCCCATATCGTTTGAATATTGTTGCATGAAACTTACTGACCAGCAGATAGTAAGATTTTATCCCTGATCACGTAAGATCTTTCTAACGTGAAATGGAATTTTATCACTTATTTTTTCCCATTCGGTTCATCACCATCACTATCATCTTCTCAGCCTTTTCCCACGTCGTGTGGTGTCGTCGTTATTTTTCTTGATCCTTCTCTTCCACAAAGAAGACGAAGTGAACACTCCAGTATTCAATCCAAGAACAGCTGCCAGCATGCGAAACTTAGAAGTAGATGTTCCTGGAGTAGTAAAACAACTTAAGTCACTAAACAAAAATAAATCTTCCGGGCCAGATTGTATACCAACTAGATTCCTCTCAGAGTATGCTGATGCAATAGCTCCGTACTTAGCTATAATTTACAACCGATCACTCAGCGAAAGATCCGTACCCAAAGACTGGAAAGTTGCCCAAGTTACTCCAATATTCAAAAAAGGCAATAGGAGTGATCCCCAAAATTACAGGCCTATCTCATTGACGTCGATTTGCATTAGGATTTTGGAACATATACTTTGTTCGAATATTATGTACTACCTCGAAGAGAACGACCTATTAACCAATAGTCAGCACGGATTCAGAAAGTATCGCTCTTGCGAAACACAGCTTGCCCTTTATTCACATGAAGTGTTAAGTGCCATCGACAAGGGATCTCAAATCGATTCCATATTTCTGGATTTCCGGAAGGCTTTTGATACTGTACCCCACAAGCGGCTTCTAATGAAATTGCGTGCTTATGGAATATCTCCCCAATTGTGCGATTGGATTCACGATTTCTTATCAGAAAGGACACAGTTCGTTGTAATTGACGGTAAGTCATCGAGTAAAACAGAAGTGATATCTGGCGTTCCACAGGGAAGCGTTATTGGTCCCCTACTCTTCCTCGTGTTTATAAACGATTTAGGAGATAATCTGAATAGCTCCCTTAGACTGTTCGCGGATGATGCTGTCGTTTATCGGTTAGTGAAGTCAACAGAGGATCAAAAGCAACTGCAAAGCGATTTAGACAAAATTTCTACTTGGTGCGGGAACTGGCAATTGACACTAAATAAAGAAAAGTGTGAAGTAATACACATGACCACTAAAAGAAATCCGCTGAACTTCAATTACGCGATGAATCAGTCAAACCTTAAGGTCGTCAATTCTACCAAATACCTAGGAGTTACAGTTACGAACAACTTTGACAGGAGAGAACACATAGAAAATATTGTGGGGAAGGCGAACCAAAGGTTACGTTTCATTGGCAGAACGCTTAGACGATGCACCAGCTCCACTAAAGAGACTGCCTACATCACACTTGTGCGTCCTCTCTTGGAGTACTGTTGCCCCTTGTGGGACCCTCACCAGGTGGGACTGACGGAAGATATTGAGAAGGTTCAGAGAAGGGCAGCTCGTTTTGTTTTATCACGTTACGGGGGGGAAAGCGTCACGGAAATGTTGCACGAATTGGGGTGGAAATCATTAAAAGAAAGACGTTATTCATTGCGGCGTGATCTGTTTGCGAAGTTTCAATCACCGACTTTTAGTTCTGAATGTGAAAATATTTTGCTATCACCCACCTACTTAGGGAGACATGACCATCCCAATAAAATAAGAGAAATCATATCGAAAACGGAACGATTTAGGTGTTCTTTCTTCCCGCGCGCTATTAGAGAATGGAACGGTAGAGAAAAGTTATGAAGGTGGTTAATGAACCCTCTGCCAGGCACTTAAATGTGATTTGCAGAGTATCTATGTAGATGTAGATGCAGATGAAATGTCTATCCAGCGCTCCTTCCCTGAGCCATCCTTTCTCCCGTAGGTTCCCTGCTACCTTGTCTTTCCATCTCCAGTTTTGGTCTTCCTCTTCTCCTTGATCTTTCGATTTCCAGGTCTTCAACTCTTCTCCCCACATAGTACTCCCCTCTTCTCTGCACATGTCCATACCTTCTTAGCCCACTCTCTTGGATCATCTTCCCTATGGGCCCCACTTTGACTGTTCCCTGATGTACACATTCCTTTTTCTATCCCTTCGTGTCACCCCACTCATCCACCTTAACACATTTATGCCACTTCAATTTTTCCTCTTGGGCTTTTGTAATTGACCAAGTTTCTGCACTACACAGCCAGAGATGCCAACTTAGCCATTTTATGGCTAGATCTGGCCATTTTGAAGCGGCGTCTAGCCACTGTTTTTGAAAAAAAGCTACTGCTGGCATTCCTAGCCATTTTGGAGATATTATATAGCCATTTCTAGCCATTTTTATTACTCGATAATTTTCACAACAAAAATGCAAAACTCTGAAGTTTTTTTATGAATAGAAATGTATTTATTGATTTATTATTTTCAACGTTCCTCCAAAGTACGACAAATGAAACACCACTGTATCGAAACAGTGATACCTGGAAGTTTCGAGACCATGAAACAGTTCCACATATCAATTCATTGTTTTGAAACAGCCTATTACTGGTTTGGTATTAGCAATGGGTTTTGAGCAAAATGCCGACAAAATTGAAAACCAGTGGTGAAACGTTAATTTCATAAAATGGACGAATCAAACATCGACTTCTACATTTTGGCAAGAGGTTAGTCATAACAGTGATACAGGAGAAGAAAATCCTTTTGCGGAGTTAGTCTCACATTTTCAGTGTTAACTTTACCATACTCTAATGCGGAAGTCGAGAGAATTTTTAGCCAAGTGAACTTGGTGAAAAACAAACTCAGAAACAGACTTAAAACGAATACACTCTCTGCTATTCTGAGTGTAAGGTATGGATTGAGACGCGAACATAAGTGTTGTTTTTCATATGAATTCCCAGAAGAAATACTGAAGCTTGTTGGTACGAATGCTACATACACGAGGGAGACCAGTGAAATCTGCAGCAGCAGTAGCAAAGGAAATGAGGACTAGGACGATGATATTTATTTTTGCTAGGTGAGTGTTTTTCACATTTTAATTTTTATGCATAAAATATATTAATTATAATTTAGCCATTTCTGGCCATTTTTGTTGGTCTGTTTTGCCATTTTCTCTGACTGATAGTTGGCAAGACTGTACGCAGCATCGCAGGCCTCACCACAGACGTGTAAAGCTTTCCTTTCATTCTACAGCTAACCTTCTTATCACACAGTACTCCGCTCAGTTTCCTCCAGTTCATCCACCCACTGTTTATCCTGTGCTGTCTTCCGGCCTCCAGTCTTCCATCACTTTGCATGTAAGAGCCCAGCTATTTAGATTTCTTGAACAGCGTCATATTTTTTCATGAAATAAATCGCAATTTGCGATCACTTACGGCTTCACTGGTGACATTCCACGCCCAGAACTCTCTGTGGCATACACCATCTTGCGTTGCGTATTTGATGATTTTCTTATTATAACTTACACGTTATTTCAAAGCTACGGCGCATTGAAGAATTAACAAAAATACGTCGTTCTTCGTAGGAAAAATTATAATCTAGTGTCTAAAAATGCCACATTAGCATCAGTTAACGACTGCCATTAATAATAGTACGAAAATTAAGGACGAATTTCGGAATTGTTCTCCGTAGTGTAGTAGGCAGCATGTTGGATTGTGATGCGCATGGTCTGTGGTTCGGGACCCGCCATTACTACATTTTTTTTCTCCTTTTTTCCTAAAAGGGTTACGTGTTGGGTGCATAGATATTATCACAATAGTAGAGTCGTAATCATATCACTATAATTTTTTATTATTTACATTATTATTTTTGTCCGAAATGTCTGCAAAAAAATTATAAAACTACAAATTTAAAGTGGGCCGTAAAACATGTCAGTGCGATTTTTTCTTTATTTGGACCACAAAGAAAAGCAGCAATAAGTAAAGAAAACGCGAGATTTTTGTGTCTAATCAACATATAGATGTAAACAAGAGCGGAATGCAAGCTCACAGTAGCACGATCTAAGGCTCTGTGGCGGGCACTTGCAAAATATTTCATTAAACTTGAACAAAGCACTCTGTTCGCATAAGCTACGTATTGTGTTTAGCATTCGCACGGAATGAAAATGGCGGATGCGCCAGCCTGTGTCTTTAGGAGCTCTAGCAGGAAGAGCAAATCTGTCAATCCGTGTGACATCAGGCCAGAGCCGTGTTTGCAGTGGGTTCGGAGCTGGGGGGCTCAATCAGTAACAGCGCTCGTGACGACGAGACATGGCGAGTACAAGCAAAGCAGAGCAATCCGTTTTTCTTTCTGTGTGGGGAAATCGGTTTCTTTTTGTGCAATGTGGTGAAGGTGCAAAGTAACAGAGAAGTACGAAGTATATAAAAAAATTACAGCTACATTATTCCCTGTGCCAAGCAAATGAGTATGAGAAATACAGGGTATCCAGAAAAGAACTCCCTGATTTCAAAAGTAAATATCTCGAAAACAAAGATCGATAGAGGAATGCAGTAAACGGTATGTTTATTGTGAAAGCTGTAAGAAGATTATACAGCAGTTTGAAATAACAGTTACAAAAGCTGCTAACAGATGGCGCTGTAATCGCCATACGTAATGCCTAGTATAAATAGTTATCCGATGCCCAGAGCGATCAGTTCCACTATTGAAACGTGAAAGGAGGTTAGCGTACCCAAGGAAGAGATTAAAACCATGTACACCATTGAACAACGCGTTTTTCTGGTGCTAGAGTACCACAGGTTAGAAGAGAGTCCTACAGCAACAAGGCGAAGTTTTCAAGCACGATTTAATGTTCCAAAATGAATCGATGCGAAAACCTTCGCAAAATTTCAATGAACAGGCAGCGTAACTGATGATCTAGTAGGGCATGTTGGCCGCAAGCAAACCACAGTTACGCCTGAAAATATCGCCACAGTTTCTGGAATTATTCAGCGAAATGCAATGTCATCCGTCCGTAGAATTGCATCTGAGACTTGTTTGAAGCGTTCCAGCACGCAGGAAATACTGAGAACGAGCTTACACATGTTTCCATTCAAAATTCAAACGCACCAGGCCATACCCGTACGAGCTGTGCAATAAAGGGTTGCCTTTGCTAATGAGATGCTCACAATCATTGATAGTGAAGGATTTGAAGTTAACTTGATGTTGGTTGGATCTGGTTTACAGATGAAGCACACATCTACCTAAATGGATACATGAATAAGCAGAACTGGCGATTTTGGGGTTCCGAAAAGCCATATTGGTGTATTGTATTCTCCTAAAGCTACTGTGTGGGCTGAAGTATGCAGCAGAGGCATAATTGGCCCTTTTTTCATTCGAGAAACGGTCACTGGTGCACGTTACGTTGCAATTTTGGAACAATTTGTCGCTACACAGCAAGCGTTAGAGGATCGACGAGGTACTGAATGGTTTATGCAAGATGGAGCCCGACCACATCGGACCGAACAAGTGTTTCGCTTTCTTGATTAATATTTCGGGAATCGAGTCATTGCTTTGGAATATCCCAAATTTACTGGTCCAGGCATGGATTGGCCTCGATATTCGCCGGATTTGACTCCCTGTGACTTTTTTGTGGGGCACAGTGAAAGACATGGTCTACCCGAAGCATCCCGCCACGCAGGACGAGATTGAATCGGTGATCTCTGTGGTTGAGACACTACGAAATGTGATGACGAATTTCATTCTTCGTTTGCGCCAAGGTAGTGCCAATGGTGAACATTTGGAAAACATTGTGCTGTGATTGTTTTCAAAGAGTGTTTTCATACGATTATTTCACTTATGTATGCTGATATGAGTTGTACATCGTACAGCGCCATCTGTTAGCAGCTTTTCTAACTATTATTTCAAACTGCTGTATAAACTTCTTACAGCTTTCACAATAAACATTCCGTTTACTGCATTAACTGTATCGATCTTCGGTTTCGAGATATTTAATTTTGAAATCAGGGAGCCCTTTTCTGGACACCCTGTATGGAGGAGAGAACGAGAAGCCTTAATATCTGAATTAAAGGAACGTGCTGGTGAGAAGGGCTGTCAGGGTAGCCAAACGTCTGTCTGTCTGAGTTACAGAGTAGCTCTAAATATAGCCAAGAAAGTCAGGGCATTTACTGAGGGTGACTTTGCGACAGAAGTGATTGCGATGGTTACTGAAGAAATGTGTCAATATTTGGTAGAAAACTTTGAAAAAGTGAATTTGTCTCCGAAAAATTTTTATGCGACATATTCAGAACATGGTTGCAGATGTGAAAGAAGAACTGTATGTTACAGCACTACGTTTATTATTCTTTAGCTGTCGTTGAGAGTACTGACATATCTGATACTGCACAGTTGGCTATTTTTATTCGGGTCGTTGATGATAAGCTGAATATAACATAGGAGTTTCTAGATTTGATCGTGAAATACCTTGGCCTGAGTTGGCATAAGCTTGTTTCTGTCGCAACAGATGGTGCTTCTTCTGTGGTAGGAGTTAATGTGGTATAACTAGTGCTGGTGAAAGAAGGTATGAAACAGATCTCCCTTGCAACACAAGAATCACTGCAGTCCACTGCATACTTCATCAAAAGAATTTATGCGTAAAATATATGAAAATCAAAAATGTTATGCATACGGTGGTACATGTCACAAGCTGCGGTGGAGTAGCCGAGCGTTCTAAAGCACCTCGCTGCAGAGCACGCGGTTGCTTGCCGTGGAGGTCGGAGTCCTCCCTGGGGCATGGGTGTGTGTGTGTGTTGTCCTTAGGTCAGTATACCTAGGTTTAAGTAGTTTGTAAGCTACGGACTGATGACCACGCAGTTTGGTCCGATAGATTTACAGACATTTGAACATTTGAACATGTCACAAATTCGATCCGATCACGAGGCCTGAGACATAGACAATTTCAAAGGCTTGAAGAATATGGTACGTAGTATGGTGATCTTCGTTATTTTTGTAATGTGCGCCGGTTGACCATGGGTAAGGTGCTTGATCGATTCGTTGAGTAAGAAACGCCGGCCGCGGTGGCCGAGGGGATTGCGGCGCGCCAGTCACGTTCTGCACTGCCACTACGGTCGGGGGTTCGAATCCCCCCTCGGGCATGGATATTTGTGCCGTCCTTAGTGTTAGCTAGTTCATAAGTAGTTTGTAAGTTTAGGGACTGATGACCCCTTAATTAAGTCCCATAAGCTATACAAACATTTGAGTAAGAATTAAAGCCGTCAAAATGGCACTGAATCTGTGTATGAATCAACTACAGACTGCAAACACTGCACATTTTCCTTAGCTATCGCAGGTGCGTCTTCGTCATCTTACTCTCTCTGAAGAATATGTGAAAATTCTAACCAAAGAGAAACGAAATGGAAAATGTCAGAGAATTTCTACTTAATTGTACTGTACAGCTTTGCTCTAAATTGAAGAGAAAATTGTACTATGTTCCATTCTCTTTATTTTACAAAAGTGTTGTAGTTGTTGAGGTCTTCAGTCCGGAGACTGGTTTGATGCAGCTCTCCACCCTACTCTATCCTGAGCAAGCCTTTTCATCTCCTCATAAGAACAGCAACCCACATCCACTTGAATCTGCTTACTATACGCGTCTCTTGGTCTCCCTCTGCGATTTTTCCCCCCACACACTTCCCTCCAATACTAAATTTACGATTCCTCGATGTCTAAGAATGTGTCCTACCAAGCGATCCCTTCTTTTAGCCAGAGTATGCCAAAAATTCCTTTTCTCACCAATTCTGTTCAGTACCTCTTCATTAGTTATGCGATCTACCCACCTAATATTCAGCATTCTTCTGTAGCACCACATTTCAAAAGCCTCTATTCTCTTCCTGTCCGCACTGTTTATCGTCCATGTTTCACTGCCGTACAAGGCAACACTCCACACAAATGCCTTCAGAAAGGACTTCCTTACACTTAAATTAATATTCGATGTTAGCAAATTTCTATTTTTCAAAAATGCTTTTCTTCCCATTGCCATTCTGCATTTTATATCCTCTGTACTGCGACCATCGCATGTTATTTTACAACCCAAGTAACAAAACTCATCTACCTCCTGCAGTGTTTCGTTACCTAATCTAATTCTTTCAGCATCACCTGATTTTCTAAGACTGCATTCCATTATTTTTGCTTTGCTATTGTTAATGTTCATTTTATTCGCTCTCTTCAACACTCTGGCCATTCCATTCAACTGCTCTTCCAGGTCCCTTGCTGTCTCTGACAGAATTACAATGTCATTAGCGAAACGCAATGTTTTTATTTCTTCCCCCTGAACTGTAATCCCTATTCCAAATTTTACCTTGCTTTCCTTCACTGCCTGCTTAATGTACAAATTGAATAACTTCGGAGAAAGGCTACAACCCTGTCTTACTCCCTTCCCAACTGATGCTTCCCTTTCATGCCCTTCGAGTCTATCAAAAATGTTCAAATGTTTGTCAAGCTTATGG
Source organism: Locusta migratoria (assembly GCA_026315105.1). Classification (NCBI taxonomy): domain Eukaryota; kingdom Metazoa; phylum Arthropoda; class Insecta; order Orthoptera; family Acrididae; genus Locusta; species Locusta migratoria. The sequence continues at coordinate 61,044,577 of CM048749.1, forward strand.
GACCCAACTACGGGGTCATCAGTCCCAAACTTACAAACTGCTTATGAACTACTTACGAACTAGGACGGCACAAATATCCATGCCCGAGGGGAGATTCGAACCCCCTACCGTAGTGGCCGTGCAGACCGTGACTGAAGCGCCTCGAGTCTATCCTCACATTAAATTACCTCTATAATTTTCAGAGGCATAGAGACTACATACAGTTGTGTGTAAAAAGTGTGTATTGTTTGTTTTAAAATTAGGATATCGTAGACCTGACTGTCTTCTTTACACCAGATCTGCTCCCTTGCGACACTCCACATGCTGCATTCTATTCCTCCGCGGCAGCAGTACAGACCGCGTGACGTCACACGGTCAGCTCTCCTTCCTTGTTCAGCCGGCAGAGCGGCCTGGGATAGAGCTCCTAAAAACACAGGCTGGCGCATCCGCCATTTTCATTCCCTGCGTATGCTCAACACAACACGCAGCTTGTACGAAAAGTGTTGTGTTGTTCAATTTTAGTGAAATATTTTGGAAGTGCCGGCATAGAGCCTTAGATCGTGCTACTTGGAGCTTGCATTCCGATATTGTTTACATCGATATGTGGATTAGACACAAAAATCTCGTGTTTTCTTTACTTATTGCTGTTTTTCTTTTCTGTCCAAATAAAGATAAAAGCGTTAGAAACGTATATATTTCTCTGATAAAAATCGGGTACTACGTTTAATTCTGCCGAAACTCATCTTCTAGATAAAAGTTTTAAGCGACCTTGGCTTGTATTTGAATAATGACTGTCAATATACGAGGTTTGTTTGGCGTCCTGCAGTGTTTGTTGTCCGCTGTGACAAACACACCACATCTGATTGTCGTACTCACATTGCGGAGTGTACTTCTATTCTATTACGTTATTGAAAAAGTTTCAGAACGTATTACAAACACTAAAACGAAAAAGAATATTAGTATACACGATCTAAAGTTTACGAAGAGGCACTACGCCGCCGAAGCCGTAAGTACAATTTACCCATTATTCTTTGTCAGTAATGTTATAGTCTCTTATAGATAAGCGTCATTATTTGCATTTAAAGACACACATATTGTGCTGTAAAAAGAGTATGTTCTGGGATGTTTTGCTGTGTTATGATATTTTGCGGCTGCTAACTCCCTACAGGCAGCTTCTCTGTTAAGAGGTGGTTCTTTCAAACAAGAGGTAAACAAAATTTACGTTAGAATATCACAGACAAGTTTTACTACTAAATATTGCTTAAAGTCATAATAATAAATATTTATTTATAATACATAACTGTGGGCTCGGTCCGGGTCCAACAGTTTTTGGGCCGCCAGTTAATGATCCATTTGTTCTTATCTCAGAATCTCTCGGGAAACTAAACGTTCCGTAGCCACCTCTGAGCAGTTTATGCCAACACAACCACCCATAATGTCGTGCTAAAGTACCGTGACGCAAATCCTATAGCACCGCATTATGTTTAAGAGCTACCGGAATGAAAATGGCGGATGCGTCAGCTCGTACTTATAGCAGCCTTAGCCTGGGATGACGTCACACCGGCGCTGCCTCTCCTCCCCTTATCTGGTTGAACACCTTCACTTGACACCCACGATGGTGGTTTATATTGTCGCGTTAAATTGGAAGCAGTCTTGACTTTGAAGGCAGGGTTGTCGACTGGACACCACACTTATATTGAAAGCAGGTTTATTGCGAGCTGAAACGTACACGCAGCACTGACTGCCTCTCGGGCAGAGTGCTCTGCTATTTATACACAGACAGAATGTATCAGAAATTAGAAGAATAGTTAAGCAACAAGTAGAAAGTACAAGTGAACGTAAGTAATAAGTAGAACATTCTGGAAATCTTAATGTCAAAGAAATAATTTTTTGCCGGTGGACGGGACTGAACCGGCGACCTCCACCACCGCAATCGGTGACACTATCCCTTGCTCCACGCCGGCAGTCTGTTAACAAAAAATGTTCAAATGTTTGTATAGCTTATGGGACTTAACTACGGGGTCATCAGTCCCTAAAATTACAAACTACTTATGAACTAGCTAACATTAAGGACGGCACAAATATCCATGCCCGAGGGGGGATTCGAACCCCCGACCTTAGTGGCCGTGCAGACCGTGACTGGAGCGCTTCAGTCCCCCCCCCCTTTTTCCTATGGTAGTTCTGTTTGTTGCGGACGCTGATCGTTTTTGTTCGTTCTTGTTTGGTGTGTTGTCGGCTCAGCGTGGCCGAGGGGACTGAGGCGCTTCAGTCATGGTCTGCACGGCCACTACGGTCGAGGGTTCGAATCCCCCCTCGGGCATGGATATTTGTGCCGTCCTTAGTTGTAGGTAGTTCATAAGTAGTTTGTAAGTTTAGAGACTGATGAGCCCGTAGTTAAGTTCCTTAAGCTTAAAAAACATTTCAACATTTGAATCCGCTCGGCCACCGCGGCCGGCAGTCTGTTAACGTGGGGTCTCGCGGCATTGCTCCCTCTCTTGGAAAAACAGCGACCCGCTGTTAGGTTCCTTTTGGAGCCAGCTGCAACGTACTGTATCTTGTCGTGGGTCCTCTGTATGGCAGTTCTGGAGAATCCTTCCCTTCTGCACGATTCATCAGTATCATTACCGTCCTTAAGAGTCCTTGAACAAGAAGCCATTTTCGTCTATTTGCTCTTCAGGATCGTAGTAAGGCTTCATGCGGAGGACGTGAACAGTGTCTTTTCGTTTTTGTCATTTCGACGACGGCTCATAATCCTCAACTTCGTATGTGATGTATGACAGGCGGCGTATGACACGATACGGATCAAAGTATCGCTTCAATAACTTTTCTGATAGCCCAACTTCCCGTACAGGGGTAAAAATCCATACCAGATCTCCTGTGCTGTACACAACAGGTCGGTGCTTGTCATTATACCGCTGACGGTCCTTCTCCTGGGCGTCCAGGGTCCGTATGCGAGCCAGATGTCTTGCTTCTTCGACCCTGGTGATGAGCTGTTTCACATAGTCGTGTCGTCCGGTTGGAAAGGGAACAGTGTACCCATTGTCGTCTCAGCTTCAGGCCATGGCGCAGGAAAAACGGCGTAAGGCTTGTGGTGTCTTGTCGTGCGGTATTATAAGCAAATGTCACGAATGGTAGTATTGTATCACAATCTTTTGGCTCAACATCGACGTACATCGACAGCATATCTGCTAACATCCTGTTATAACGTTCTGTAAGACCATTACTCTTAGTTAATATGCAGTTGTCATTCTGTGGACAATGTCGCAACGTGACATTACCTGTGACACTAGTTTTGGCTGGAATACTTTTCCACGATCAGACATCATCACACGTAGTGCGCCATGTTTCAAAATAATGTCTTCTACAAGGAATTTTGCGATCTCTGGAGCTTCTGCAGTCGGCACAGGTTTGGTGAAAACGTAGCGTGTGAGGTAGTCAGTGCAGCCTATTGTCCATCGGTTACCAGTTATCGACTTCGGGAACTTCCCTAAAAGATCGATCCCAACTTGGTGGAATGGAGCTGCTGCAGGTAGAATCGGTACGAGATGCCCTGGAGGCAATTGCAGCACATGCTTCCGTCGCTGGCACTCTTTACAGTGACTCACATAGTGCTTGATAGATCGGTAGAGACCTTTCCAGAAATATCTGCGTCTGATTCTGTCTAGGGTCTTCACGAATCCCAGATGACCGGAAATTGGAGCACCTTGGAAATACTTGAGAATAGCTGGCTGGAGATGAACTGGAACGACCAGTAGCCATTTGGAGCCCAGTGGATCGTAGTTGCTCTTATACAATGTCCCGTTTATAAGTTGGAACTCTCCATTGGTCGGTTCCCCTTTCTCCAAGGCCTCTATGGTTTTTAATAGAGCTGGATGTTCCCTCTGTTCAGCTGTAACGTCACCTAATTCAGCGAGTGCTGTAATTTCTGTGGTGTCGCACAAGTCTAAGTGCGCGCCACCTACTTTCGCCGCGCGCCGCCATGCACGCACGGCGCGGCGTTCTTACGACGTCAGCCACGAGCGCCCTCTGCTGCAACTCCGCTCGTGGACACCACTGAACGACACCGTTCACTTGGGACTGAGATAGGAACCAGTTAACACTTCGGAATCAGATAGGCACCAGTGAAGACGTGGCTATCGGACAGGCACTAGGCAGGCCTCTAGCTCAACTATGTATCAGCATTCTGCAGTACTGAGCTATGTAAAAGTTAAGTATTGTATAAATTCTGTGCAACATATATCTCGTTCTAATTTACTTTAGTGTTTCTAGTTTCTGCTGTCCCACTGGCTGCTCACCTTCGTACCTGCACAAGCGTGCATCCTTTATTCCTGTGTCGGTCTCTTTTTACTCGGCCACCGACACCTACGACGGAAACGAGACACAAAAGCGGCGACGAGGCTGGGACACAAAAATTTCATTCCTACTGTCGTGTTCCACTAATGGATTCCTCGAAAGGCAGTCGGCATCCTTGTGCTTGCGCCCGTTCTTGAATACCACTGTGACGTCGTACTCTTGGAGTCTGAGTGCCCATCTTGCTAGTCGACCTGACGGATCCTTCAAGCTAGTCAGCCAACACGACAGTGAATGGTTTGTCGAATAAATATGGCCGGAATTTGTTGATAGCACAGATAACTGCGAGCCATTCTTTCTCAGTTGTAGAGTATCTCGGGCTTTGAGAGTACTCTTGATTCATAGGCTATCACATTTTCAGCACCTTCCTGAATTTGTACAAGCACTGCACCAATTCCATAACAACTGGCGTTTGTGTGAAGTTCAGTTTCCGCAGTCTCGTCGTACAATGCTAGAACTGGTGCGGAAGTTAGAGCCTCCTTAAGTGCCCAGAAAGCTCTTTGTTTTGTCTCATCCCTGCAGAAGTTCTTGCAATGGACGTGCCTTGTTACAAAATCCTGTTATGAAACGTCGGAAGTATGAACACAGCCCGAGAAAACTTCTAATATCACGAATGTGCTGAGGAGTTGGAAAGTCTGTCACTGCCCTTACTTTATCTGGATCAGGACGGACACTATCTCCGTTGACTAGGTGCCCCAGGATTTTTATCTCTTTGGCGACGAAGAGGCACTTCTTTGGATTGAGGCGGAGTCCTGCAGTCTGTACACACTTCAACACCGTTGACAGGCGACTCAGACGTTCTTCAAATGTTTTCGAGAAAACGACAATGTCATGTAAATAGCAAAGACACATCGTCCACATAAGGTGTCGCAGCAAATTGTTGATCATGCGTTCTAATGTGGCCGGAGCATTACATAATCCAAATGGCATTACATTGAATTCATCTTTGTTTTCGAGATATTTCATTTTGAAATCAGGGAGTCGTTTTCTGGACACCATGCAGCAGTACACCACAGGGACCAACTGAATATTGGAATAAATGAATGCTTGGGTGTTCCGCATTTTCAGCCGGCTAATACAGAGACAGGCCGAAGCGGACAAAGAGGCAGCTAACAAATTGACGGAGATTTATTCGTGTTATTGATGATTTTACTTTAAATGAAAACATTTTGGATTAGGCTTTACAGTGGCTTTTTTTATGAAATTGATTAAAATACAAGGTATTTCTATTGCCAGTCACTATTGTTCGTTGCTCCCACAAAGCGTTTCAAGGGTTTAAACTCCCATCATCAGGTGGAATTTTGTATTACACTGTTTATGTGTGGATTTTATGACAGGTTGACCTGTTGTAGTCTCCAATGGTCGAGGTTCCTTGTAGTGTCATTAACATTTGTTCGAAGGTAGGGTAGGTATGCCAACAACGTGTGCTATCAGCAACAATAGTAGATGCCATTGCATAGTGTTGCCACAGCAGTGTTGTCACTATTTAAGTTCCAACCCTCGTATAAATGCATCAACACGAAAACTGAGCTAGCATAATTCGAGAGGAGTTTTGTCACCGAAGCTCAGGCGGGCGTTTAGTCATCGTGACATACCGTTGACGGAAATAACTTTTGTCGATCGTATAACCAATGTACGATTTCAGTGCATGGCAACAATCTTTAAAATGCCAGAGTTGGATTTTAAATAGTGCCAACTATTTATTGCCGGCTGCGGTGGCCGAGGTGACTGAGGCGCTCCAGTCACGGTCAGCACGGCCACTACGGTCGGGGGTTCGAATCCCCCCTCGGGCATGGATATTTGTGCCGTCCTAGTTCGTAAGTACTTCATAAGTAGTTTGTAAGTTTAGGGACTGATGACCCCGTAGTTAAGTCCCATAAGCTTAACAAACATTTGAACATTTGAAACAACTATTTATTCACCACGATACAAAAGCGTTACATGTTTGCACCTGTTACTGCCCTTCAAAGTAGTCGGTAAAAGACTCGATCAGTGGCATGGCCTAATGTATTTATGTGACGTGAAGTGGCAGTGTTGGCAACAGTCGCTGTGGATGCTGGGATGAATTGCGGCACACAGCGTTTACCAGAATTGAAAATGAGTGTGTTAACGTCACGTTTGAATTATTTTATTTTCGAAATGAATCACAGCGTTCGAATGTAGAAAATCACACACTACAAAACTACGTTTCTCCACAACACTTTGTTCTTATGTAAATCGAAATAGGTGTGTGTCTGTCTCTAAAATGATACGAATTACAATTTTTTTTCAATGTTCATAATTTGGTAAAACGCTTGCAACAATTTAATCTGTACTCTACGGTTCCTGCCTAACAACATCCTTTAAAATCATGAAATATTCGTAAAAATCATAACATTCGCTCACAAAAATTGCAGCTGTACTCTTAGTTCCTGCCTAACCACAACCCTTAAAATCATGACATATTTGTAAAAATAATAATATTCGCCAATGTACCCTTGTATAGTCAGTAACTGAATTATCGTGCACGTCATAGGCTACTCGAATTGTTCTACGTTGCCAACCTAACACTGGTACGGACGCACCGCGACGCTACCCTTGCCGCTGATCGAGACTTTAGCCAAAGTAGTCACCAGCGTTGTGTAGAACCCGTTGCCAGCGTTGTGGAAGGCGTAGTATACCGCTAGCACAGCCTGGTCTGTTGATGCGAATGGAGCGGTCTACTGCCTAGCGTGGATGGAGACTTCGAGGACAAGGCTCTGGACTGGGCAAGTTTTTAACCAACGGTCTTCTGGAGATAAGTGGCTTACACGTTTGTAGTATGGCCTCACGGGAAGGATGAGTTACATCGATTTCTTCAGCATCTGAACTCCATCCACGCTAATATCAAATTTACTGTGGAACTGGAGAAAGATGGCTGCCTCGCATTTTTGCATGTACTCGTTCGTCGAAAAGATGATGGCACATTAGGACAAGCAGTATATCGAAATCCAACTCATACGAATCTGTATTTACATGTCAGAAGCTGCCATCACCATTCAGAAACCGCAGGTGTCTTTAAGACATTGGTGCACAGAGCACATTGTATATCTGATGATGAGAACTTGCAGGAAGAGCTCACACACCGGAAAAGCATTTTTTTTAAAAAGCTAATGGATATTCACAACAACAGATTCGCAGAGCATTCGATGTGAATCCGAGAATGCAAGCAGTGACGTGGAAGAAGAAGACGAAAATAATACTTACAGATCAAGAGCCTTCTTTCGTCAAAGATAAGCCGCATTCTCGACAAACATCGTGTAAAGTCTGTCTTCCGGCCACCTGTGAAGATTTCAGCCTTCTTCTGCAACTATCTCCATATACATCCCTACTCCACAGGACACCTAATGGTGTGTGGCGGAGGGTGCTATGTGTACCACCGTCACTTTCTCTTCCTAGTCCAGTCGCATATGGATCGCAGAGTAAACAAAAAAGAAAAAAATGTTCAAATGTTTGTTAAGCTTAAGGGACTTAACTATGGGGTCATCAGCCCCTGAACTTACAAACAACTAATGAACTACGTACAGCTAAGAACGGCACAAATATCCATGCCCGAGGGGGGATTCGAACCCCCGACCGCAGCGGCCGTGCAGACCGTGACTGAAGCACCTCAGTCCCCTCGGCCACCGCGGCCGGCACAGCGTAAACGATGGCAGTAAGCCTCTGCCTGGGCCCTGTGGGTAAATGTGGTGCAATGCATGGCTCTGACATCACCCTCTGTGCCCAGCGACTAACTGCAGCCCGTCGACAGCAGAAATGTTCATATGTTTGGAAACCTTGGAGACCAAACTGCATAGGTCACCGGTCCCTAGATTTACGAACTACTTAACTAATTTCTACATCTGCATGGGATACTCTGCAAATCACATTAAAGTGCCTGGCAGAGGGTTCATCGAACCACCTTTATACTATTCACCAACCATTCCATTCTCGAAAAGAGCGCGGGGTGAAAGAACACCTGAATCTCTCAGTTCGAGCTCTGATTTCTCGTATTTTATTCTGACGATCATTTCCTCCTATGTAGGTGGCAGTCAACAATATATTCTCGCATTCGGAGGAGAAGGTTGGTGATTGGAGTTTCATATGTAGCCCACACCGCAGCAGTAAGCGCCGGTGTTGTAATGATTCCGTCCCAGGTGCTGTATAATTTCCGTAACGCTGCGACCTCTGTATCGTGACAGTACACAACGAGCTGCCCTACTTTGGACTCTTTCGGTGTCCTCCGTCAAACCCACCTGATAAGGATTCCACACTGGGCAGGAATATTCCAAAAAACGACGGACCAGCGTAGTGTATGCAGCGTCTTTAGCAGTTATGTTGCAACCTTTAATGGTTCTGCTAATAAAACGCAGCCTCTGGTTCGCCTTTCCCACGATATTATCTACGTGTTATTTCCAGTTTATGTCTGAAGTAATAGTAATTCCTAGGTATTTTGTGGAGTTTACCGCCTTCACTTTTGATTGATTTATCTTGTAAACGAAGATTAACCGATTTCTTTTCGTACTCATGTGGACGACTTCACACTTCTCATTATTTAGAGTCAATTGCCAATTTTTTCACCAAACAGACATCTTATTTGGATCGTTCTGCAGCTGGTTTTGATCTTCAGATGACTTAACTAGACGAGACATGACGGCGTCATCTGCAAACAATCTTAAAAGAGCTGCTCAGATTTTCTCCCAAACCGTTTATGTAGATAAGAAACAGCATAGGACCAATAACACTACCCTGTGGAATGCCCGATATCACCTCTGTTTTATTCGATGTCTTACCACCGATTACTACAAACTGTGTCCTTTCTGACAGGAAATCCCCTATCAGTCACAAATCTAGGGCGATATTTCATACCTCGCAATTTGATTAAAAGCCGTTTGTGTGGTACGGTGTCAAAAGCGTTCTGAAAATTTAGAAATACGAAATCAATTTGAGATCCCTTGTCGATAGCACTCATCACTTCGTTTGAGTAAAGAGCTAGTTGTGTTAAACATGAACTATAGTTTCTAAATCCGTGTTGACCTTGGGTCAATACATTATTCTGATCGAGATTATTCATGACATTTGAACTCAGGATATGTTCCAAAACCATGCTGCAAATTGACGTCAATGAAATAGACCTGTAGTTTAGTGGGTTACTCCTACTGTCTTTCTTGAATATTGGTGTGACCTGTGCAACTTTCCAGTCTTTTGGTACAGATCCTTCTATGAGAGAGCGATTGTATATGGCTGTTAAGGAGCTATCGCATCAGCATAATCAAATAGAAATCTAATGGGTATGCAGTCCGGACAATAAGACTTGTTCTTGTTAAGTAATTTCGGTTGCTTCAGTACTCCGATCATATCCATTTCTTCGTTATTCACTACTCCGATGATACTTACTTCTACGTTACACATTACGGCAACTGTTCATAATTCGAATCTGAACTATTGGTTTCGTCTTCTTTGGTGAATGAGTTTCGAAAATCTGTGTTTAGTAACTTCGCTTTAGTAACGCTACCATCGGTGGGATCGCCATTTCTATCACGTACTGAGGGTATTGTTGGTTCAAAAATGTTCAAATGTTTGTTAAGCTTATGGGACTTAACTACGGGGTCATCAGTCCCTAAACTTACAAACTACTTATGAACTACTTACGAACTAGGACGGCACAAATATCCATGCCCGAGGGGGGATTCGAACCCCCGCGCGTAGTGGCCGTGCTGACCGTGACTGGAGCGCCTCAGTCACCTCGGCCACCGCGGCCGGCGGTATTGTTTGTGTTTTGCCCCTAGTATATTTGACATATGACCAAAACCTCTTTCTCAGTCAAGCACAACAAATACACTCACGCCCAAGGGTGGACTCAAACCTCCGATGGGAAGCGGCTGCGCAATTCATGCCAAGACGTCTTAGACCTCGCGGTAATCCTGCGCGGCGCAGATAGCAGATGGTCCACAGACTTTGAACAAATGTTTGTATTTCCCAGAGTTTCTTTCTCTGGAGAGTGAAATTCAGTGAGACAGTTTGCTTGTAACGTACATCACTTACAGGCTCCATTGTGAAACTGTGCTGCAGCTACGCCATCTGTCGAGAAAGCTAAAATATTTATACGCACGCTCAGGGAAAACCATAAATTCGTACTTAGCGTTTCACATTGGCAATATCGTATTTCGGCTGATAAAACATGTAATGCATCTCTCGCTGGGCCTTCGACGTTTACCAGCTGAAACATGCTTCTGTCGGAGCACGAAAAGGCAAATATATCACTGATTTTTAAAACTCTCTGGCAGAAAAGTGCCTCAGTCCTTCCTCGTCATAAAATTTGGCATGCGAATGTATTTGCACGCTTTTAATACCCACCATGCTACATACTTTATTCGGTCTCTCTTGGTAACGTTTTCATACATAGCATCTCCATCACATTGAAAGTGCCTACATATATATCTCTCTCCAAAATTCTCCCTTCTTCCCATTGTTAGTTTCTCTGTGTCTTTCTTCCCTGTCTTCATCCCGTATTCTCTGTGTTCCTTACGCCGTTTTGTAGCATTACATTAAATATTTTCGCATACATTAGCACCGAAGCTTGTCGCTGGCGTATCTCGTCTCGCTTCAAAGTATACCTGTGCCCAGTTTTTTGTTTTCGACGCTCAACTTCTTTCTGACATGGAGAGAGAATGAAAGCACTCTTCGTCTTTTATATCTACTCCGTGATACTGAACGAACGTCTCTTCTTCATGGTGTGAGCCAGATTTTATATACAATAAAAACTGATTTTCTTACGAATCATTATTTCAGATCAGATCACACAACATAAATTACATTAGCGAGGGACAGAATACACCTATTTTCTAATGCGTTTGTTTATATGTTTTTCATTTAAGTTCTTTTTTGTTTGTCTCGCGGCAACCTTCATGCCGGCCGCGGTGGCCGAGGGGACTGAGGCGCTTCAGTCACAGTCTGCACGGCCACTACGGTCGGGGGTTCGAATCCCCCCTCGGGCATGGATATTTGTGCCGTCCTTAGGATAAGCTAGTTGATAAGTAGTTTGTAAGTTTAGGACTGATAACCCCGTAGTTAAGTCCCATAAGCTTAACAAACATTTGAACATTTGGCAACCTTCGTTTATACCTCTCAAGAGATACAAGGAAGCGCGATGTGCGATTTATGTTCTCTTTAATTTATTGAATTCGAGCGGAATATATTCACTAATAGCATTATTGTTTAAAAGCTGCATATTACCCGTATTATATAGTTAACATTATATTCACTAGTAATTTGATTGCGGACACCAAAGGCGCAATGTTATTGCGTATCTGAACGCCACTCCTGAGTGGCTGTCTTCACCTCCTGTCTTTCATCGTGACAGCTACCAACATCTACAAGTAAAGCAGCGTTTTAATTTAGATAGTATCTGATTATCATGATCAATTTCGTTTAACTATAATACGTGATTTTTGATATTTTATTTATATATTTGTTTTAAAGTTTGGGGCATTTCGATTAAAAACGGCAACTTTTTAAATAAATTTTGAGAACTTTCCGGATCACCTAGTTGGCATCACTCTCCACAGTGCGACCACATCCTTATAGGCCACTGTTGCACTGTGTATGTGTGTGTGTAACGTTCTACGTGCGGATTCCGTCTTCTGCTGATTCAAAGCGAACGGAAATCAGTACACAGCCAAGGAGAAACAAGGATTTTCATGAGGTACAATGTCCCTTTCCACGCTACTCTCTTTTTGGTGACACCTTTCATTGTCCTTCTACGTCGCTATCTTTATTTTGTAGTGTTGTTTTGCCGCAGTGGAGTAGCCGAGCGGTCTAAAGCGTCTCGCTGCGGAGCGCGCGGTTGCTCGCCGTGGAGGTTCGAGTCCTCCCTGGAGCATGGCTGTGTGTGTGTGTTTGTCCTTAGGTTAGTTTACCTAGGTTTAAGTAGTTTGTAAGCTACGTACTGATGACCACGCAGTTTGGTTCGATAGATTTACAAACATATGAACATATGAAGTGTTGTTTCAGTCTCAGGTAAACTTTCATTCGTCACCCATCACTTGGCACAGCAATAACATCACTCGCTTGAGCATTGTCAGATTCGGTTGTCTTTTCCTCGTCTGAACTGTCCATAGTTGGCGAGTGAAACATATTAAGCGTAAACAATGTGTGCACATTTTTAAGTCTTAAAACGATCTTCTCTATAGTGAGTAATACGCTACTGGCCATTAAAATTGCTAAAATAATAAGAAATGCAGATGATAAACAGGTATTCATTGGACAAATATATTATACTAGAACTGACATGTGATTACATTTTCACTCAATTTGGGTACATAGATTCTGAGAAATCAGTACCCAGAACAACCACCTCTGGCCATAATAACGGCATTCATACGCCTGAGTCAAACAGAGCTTGGATGGCGTGTACAGGTACAGATGCCCATGCAGCTTCAACTCGATACCACAGTTCGTCAAGAGTAGTGACTGGCGTATTGTGACGAGCCAGTTGCTCTCTATACAAGAAAGGAGAAAAATCTGATGTATCAAATTATAGACCAATCGCTATACTATCTGCTTTTTCAAAAATATTTGAATATTGTATGTTCACAAGACTAGAAGCATTTTTAGAGTCCAGCAATATAATCTCTTGTTCCCAATATGGGTTCAGGAAAAATATGTCCACAACAAATGCTTTGTATGCATTTCTGGAAAAGTGTTCAGAACTTGTTGACCATAAACAACCTGCTATTGGCATATTCCTAGATCAATCCAAGGCTTTTGATATGGTTGACCACAAGCTGCTCCTTATGAAACTCCAAAAGTATGGAATCAGGGGTGTAGCCCACAGTTGGTTTGGTAGCTATCTCAGCAAAAGGATGCAGTACGTAGAAATAAAAGATCCAAAGACATCCAGAGCTTGCAGGTCAGATATACTACATACAAAGAATGGCGTGCCTCAGGGGTCTATTCTTGGCCCTATCCTCTTCCTTTTGTTCATCAATGACCTCCCAGAACACATACCTGCTGCCAGCTCCTTTCTGTATGCCGATGATACAAATATCTTGATTACCGGTAATGTCGACATATTACAAGATGCAATCAATGAAACCACCGCTCAGTTACACTCTTGGTTTGAAGCAAATAGATTACTCATAAATACACAGAAAACTGTAAGCATGAATTTTCACACAAGACAAAATCTTACTCCGTATAATGCAGCAGTAGTCATTGGCAAAGACTCCATTGCTAACAGACAGGACACCAAATTTCTTGGACTTACCATAAGTAATACTTTAAATTGGAAACCACACATTGAGGCTTTGTCACAGAAACTCAACAAAACATGCTATTTACTACGATCAATCAGAGATACAGTCAGTATAGATACTTTGAAGCTGATATACCATGCCCTGTTTGAGTCCGTTTTGAGCTATGGCTTGATCTTCTGGGGAAGTAGTTCTGAATCCCTTGTAATTTTCAAAATTCAAAAACAAGTGGTTAGAATAATAGCTTTGAAAAAAAGATTTGAACACTGCAAACCACTGTTCAAAAAACTAAAAATACTCCCACTCCCATGTATCTATATACTGGAAGTGGCTTGTTGTACAGTCCGATACCTGGAGTCCCTCGACAAAAATGCTGACCGCCACACACATGACACAAGAAATAAAACCCACCTGCAGATTATACCTCACAACACTAAACTATATGCTAATGGGGCTAAGTATATGGGCATCAAAATTCATAACCACCTCCCTCCAGACTTAAAAACAATCAAAAATCCAAAAATAATGAGAATTAAATTAAAGGAACTATTACTAAATCACTGCTTCTATTCTATTCAGGAATTTCTGGGGACAAAATTCTAAGTTATATCTGTAAACTGATATGTTATAGGCCTAGCTATAAGATTTACATGTAATGTCTTATCTGTATGTACTCTGCAACAAAATTTCCTGTGTTAAATTGAAACATTAATCTATTATGGTAACTTTGCAAATCCTGTTGATTACACTTCTAATGTAATATGTTTCAGCTATAATATTATCCATGATAATTTAATGAACTGCTGTTTTCTTCTTATAAATATCTTGATTAATTTAATCAAGTACTGCACTTCTTCAGTTTATAATTATTTTGCTTATATTTTTCTGTCATGTGAAGTCTATAACTCCATACCCTTGTACTAATGTAATATGTTATAGCTAAAAAATTTGCTTATTTTCTGCCATGCAAGTCTGTAACTCCATGCTCTTGTAACTAATGTAATATGTTATATCTAAAAAAAAAAAAAAAAATGGCTTACTAAATTATCCATGATATATTTTCTGCCGTGTGAGTCTGTAACTCCCCATGTGCTTGTACTAATGTATTATATTATAGCTAAGAGAATTTGCATACAAAATTATCCATGATAATTTTAAGAACTATATTTTCAACTTACAGATATTCTCATTAATTTAAACAAGTTCCATTATTTTTCTGTTTGTAATTATTTTTGCATCTGGTTGTAATTATTTTTGTGTATATTTTTCTGCCATGTGTAAGAAAGTCTGTAACTCCATGTCCTTAGCCTTAATTTAATTTTTATAGCACTATTTGCATTATTGTACAAAGTACAAAAATGTTTTATTCCTAGTGCCTTGTCCTATATCACTGTGTGCTCTACTGTACAAATGTTTGATCTACAGGACAAATAAAACCTAACTAACTAACTAACTAACTAATTGACCAGACGTTTTCATTTGGTGACAGATCTGGAGAATGTACTGGCCAGGGCAGAAGTCAAACATTTTCCGTATCCAGAAAGGCCCGTACAGGACATGCAACATGGAGTCGTGTATTATCCTGCTGAAATGTAGGGTTTCGCAGAGATCAATGAAATCATTTGAAATGTAACGGCCACTGTTCAAAGTGCCGTCGATGCGAACAAGGGGTGACTGAGACGTGTAACCAATGGCACCCTATACCATCACGCCGGGTGACACACTAGTATGGCGATGACAAATGCACGCTTCCAATGTGCGTTCACCGCTATGTCGCCAAACACGATGCGGCCATCATGATGCTGTAAACAGAACCTGGATTCATCCGAAAAATTGACGTTTTGCCATTCGTGCACCCAGGTTCGTCGTTGCGTACACCATCGCAGGCGCTCCTGTCTGTGATGCAGCGTCAAGGGTAACCGCAGCCATGGTCTCCGAGCTGATCCTGCTGCAAACGTCGTCGAACTGTTCGTGCAGATGGTTGTTGTCTTGCAAACGTTCGCAGCTGTTGACTCAGGGATCGAGACGTGGCTGCACGATCCGTTACAGTCATGCAGATAAGATGCCTGTCATCTCGACTGCTAGTGATACGAGATCGTTGGGTTCCAGCACCGCGTTCCGTTTTGCCCTCCTGTATAATATCAATGTAAATAATTCACGGATGACGTCTTGATATACGTGATTCTGCCTCCATGATTCTACTGCTCAAAAATGTCTCGGCAGAAACAGTTGTGCGATCTTATGCGTGTTTGCACCAGTGATCTCGTATACAGATTACTGGTTTGCACGCTCTTACAAAAATCCTTATGTTATTTAGCCGGCGCGGTGTAGCGGAGCGGGCTGAGGCGCTATGTCATGGATTGCGAGGCTCCTCCCGTCGGAGGTTCGAATCCTCCCTCGGGCATGGGTGTTTGTGTCCTCTTTAGCATATGGTAATTCCTGTAGTATAAGTAGTGTGTAAGTCTAGGGACTGATGAGCGAAGCGGTTTGATCCCATAAGAGCTCTCTTTCTCTCTCTCTCTCTCTCTCTCTCTCTCTCTCTCTCTCTCTCTCTCTCTCTCTCTCTCTCTCTCTCTCTCACACACACACACACGCACACACACCCACAAACACAAAGACATACACACACATGTTGTTTTCAATTTACGTTAGAATATGCTACAGGGGAAAAAAGACAAAAAAAAAATATCTACAGTTAAATGAAAATTTACCCGTTTGCTAGCAGTGGGCTACGGAAAAATATCTCTGTCGTTCCAACATTCAACCTTTAATAAGCACTGTTCGATTTTATTTTACGTGCAGTTTGTTGCAGGCGAAGCGAAAGTGTTTTGGTTTTACAGTTGTTACAAAATATTTTTGAATACTTTTATCCGTTACTTTCTGTTTTTCTTTCTTGTACGCTCATTAGCTATTATAATACATAAATTACAATTAATATTACGTGTACTTAAAAGTATATATATAGTGCTTCACTCGGACTCCAGTGTCGTGAGAGCATGCCATGGTGAGAGCGTGCTCACTGCCCTATTCTGCCCTCGCACGTCGAAGCCAAGGAACGAAAATGGCGGATGCGCTTGCTCTAACTTGACCAATAACGTCAGGCACGTCGTCACGACGATAAGCGGCATTCATATTTCAACGCGAATGTAATGTGGCGTCGATAACAACATGAAATAAACAACTACACAAATAGTTATTTATTTATTTGTCCTTATAATCTATTTCAGTACATATGTTGTACACAAGATATTGGACATAAAATTTTATCTTTTGGCTTTACAATTTGCAGAAGATACACGTATTACTTAAATTTTAATATAACTAGATTTACATAATTAATAATGAGGTTGGTATACAATGAATCTTTACAAACTTATTTCAACAGTTACAAAATTAATTACATAATAAGATACTCGGAGACAGAGTAAAAGCAGTTGTCTAGTAGGTATGCTGTCACAGACTTTTTTGAAGTTTAGTAGGTCAGGAGAAGATTTAATGTGTCTGGGTAATCTGTTGTACAATTTTGTGCCTGCGTGATGTACACCTTTCTGGCACAATGTGGTGTTGCAGTGATTAATGTATATGTCATTGTTTGACCTTGTACTGTAATCATGGAGAATATTATTTTGATGAAAATGATTTTTTCTCCTCAGTAGACTTTTTTTTACAAACATGACTACTTCCATAATGAACACACAGGGAAGGGGTAGGATTTTTAGGTTCTTAAAGAAAGGTTTGCAGGATTTTCTGCTGCTAGCTTGTTTCATTAATCTTACGATTGCTTTTTGCCTCCTGAAAACAGTTATGGTATCAGAAAATGATACCATATCTCAGTAGTGAATGTACATAATTGTAAGCGAAAAAAAGAAAAAATAAATAATAAAAGAACTTAACGGGACTACTGCGGAAATTAAGAGGTTTCGAACATGGAAATTATAAATAGAAAAACAATAGAAATAGCAATATTGAAATAAACTGAAATATGAAGATTGACATCACACTTTTTTGGAAGCATCTTTTTCTCTAAACAGACTCCGTTCCCTCGGCTTCATTGGTTAACAAAAGAACATAGCAAAACGTAACTTCACTTTTACACTTCGCTAGTTCAAATGTTTGTAGAGCTTATGGGACTTAACTACGGGGTCATCAGTCCCTAACCTTACAAACTACTTATGAACTAGCTAACACTAAGGACGGCACAAATATCCATGCCCGAGGGGGGATTCGAATCCCCAACCGTAGTGGCCATGCAGACCATGACTGGCGCGCCGTAGTCCCCTTTTATATTTTACTATATTTTATTTTTATTTTATATTATTTTTTTATTTTATATTTTTATTTATTTTTTTTAAACGAAACGTTCTTCTTTAAGATGAAACTAACGCCTGACAGTGTTTAAGGAGTACAGACAATTACAGTTACTGTATATACCAAACAGCGGTTATCAGAGTCGAAGGGCATGAAAGGGCGGCAGAGGTTGGGAAGGAAGTAAGACAGGGTTGTAGCCTTTCCCCAATGTTGTTCAATCTGTACATTGAGCTAGCAGTGAAGGAATGCAAGAAGAAATTTGGAGATGGAATTAAAGTTCAAGGAGAAGAAATAAAAACTTCGCGGATTGCCGATAACACAGTAATCCTGTCAGAGACCGCAAAGGATCTGGAAGAGCAGTTGAATGGAATGGACAACGTCTTGAAAAGAGGGTATAAGATGAACATCAACAAGAGTAAAACAAGGATAATGGAATGCAGCGTCAGAAGATCAGGCGATGCTGAAAGAATTAAATTAGGTAAAGAAGCAATAAAAGTAGTACGCGAGTTTTCTTACTTGGGTAGCAAGATAACTTCTGATGGCCGAAGTAAAGAAGATATAAAATGCAGAATAACTATGGGAAGAAAAGCGTTTCTAAAGAAACGAAACTTGTTGACAACCAATATTAGTTTAAATGTTAGGAAGTCCTTTCTGAAGGCATTTGTCTGGAGTGTAGCATTGTATCGAAGTGAAACGTGGACGATAAGGAGTTCAGACAAAAAGATGATAGAAGCTTTTGAAATGTGGTGCTACAGACGAATGATGAAAATTAGATGGATAGATCACATAACTAATGAGGAGGTGCTCAACAGAATTGGGGAGAAAAGGAGTTTCTGGCGTATTCTGACTAAGAGAAGGGATAGATTGGTTGGAAACATTTTGAGACATCATGGAATCGTCAAATTAGCATTAGAAGGAAGTGTGTGGGGTAAAAATCGTAGAGGGAGACCGAGGGACGAATATAGTAAGCAGGGATGTAGGTTGCCGAAAGTATTCTCAGATGAAGAGACTTGCACAGGACAGGGTAGCGTGGAGAACTGCATCAAACCAGTCTGCGGACTGAAGACCACAACAACAACAACATAATGTAATAACAGGAAGTGCTGCAGAATGGTTCAAATCGTGTATCTCTAATAGCAAACAAAGTGTGTCAATAGGAAAGAGAGGTATACCGAACTATCAGGCCTCATCAAATTGGGAAGTAATAACATGTGGCGTCCGTCGGGGCTCTATTGTAGGCCCCCTGCTTTTTCTTGTATCTATCAATGCCCTTTCATCATCAACATCATCAGATGCCAAGTTTGTTTTATTTGCAATTGACAAAAATATTGCAATAAATAGTAAATCAAATATAGCCTTAGGAAAATCATCTAATGAAATTTTCATGGACATTAATAAATGGTTCTTAGACAATTCTCTGTTGCTAAACCTTGAAAAAACACACAATATGCAGTTTAGGACTTGTAAAAGGTTTCCTGTCAATATATGCCTAGATTATGACAACAAGGAAAGTTCAAAGTGTCAAATTACAGCTGGATAATAAATTTAACTTGGAGGGACATACCACAGAACTGCTGTAGTGCCTAAACAAGTCCCTGTTTATTATGCAAATGTTGTCAGATATAGAAAATATAAAAATAAAAAAGCTAGCGTATTAGGCATACTTTCACCTCCATAATGTCATATGGGATTATTTTCTGGGGCAACTCATTAGGCCAAGCAAAAGTTTTCAGAGCACAAAAACGTGTGTTATGGATCATTTGTGTGGTCAACTCAAGAACATCATGTAGAGGGCTATTTAAGGAACTGTGGATACTTACTACTGATTCTCAATACATTTATTCTCTACTGAAATTTTTCATTAAAAATATAACTTTTTTTTTTAAACCAATAGCTGAGTCCATGGGATCAATACTAGAAACAAGAATAACTTTCATAAAGATTTAAAGTCACTTACTTTGGCTCAGAAGGATGTCCAATATTCAGCAGTACACATTTTCAATAAGAAGCCAGCAGCCATAAAAATTTAACTCACAATAAAGTACAGTTTGAAAAGAGTCTAAAGGATTATTTGGTGGACAACTCCTTCTACTCAATTGATGAATTTCTTACCAGAAGTGATTGATGTAAGTTAATGTTTGTAATATTCACAAATATGAATACTGTGTTCAGTTTGAATTCAGTACAAGTTTTGTGCAGTAATGTGATCATTCTAAATCAGTGTTAAAAATGCTAAGAATTGTAATATTCACCTAGTATATTAGTAATAAGTTTTATGTCCTTTAAAATGTAAATATTCTTAAGATAATTGTTTTTCCTGACCAATTCCACATTCACAAGGTCAAATACATTTAGGATCTATGGAAGGTACATTAACACATATGCTCTCTTCTTGTAAGAATATATTGTGTATTTTGTTCTGACATGTTCTACATCCAAGAGGATTTCCTCAATTCGGATCTAGGGGAATGAAAAGTACATCTAATTTAATCTAATCTACCAGCTGTGTTGAAAGACAACCGCCTGTCGTTTTCCATATATTTTTTTTATAAAATCGTAATTTATTTGATGTAACTAGATTAGCATTTTGTTAAAAATAGAACCCCACTCTTTTCAAGGCATGATGAATAGCATTTTAATTTCATGTTTTAAAATATTAGTTTCTGGAATGTTACATGGCGCGTGAAATAGAACAATGTGTTCAAGTTTTGTTTCAAATTAGTCAAAGCTGCGATGAAGACCAACTGGATGTTAATGAAAGTGTATGGTGTTGAAGCAGTGAGTAAAAAGTGTGTGTCTGAATGGTTTAAACGCTTTAGAGACGGAAAAACAGGTGGTGAGGACAGTGACGGTTGCAGAATTTTTTTTCTGGGTGGTGGGGGGGGGGTGGGGGTACAAAGCTGACAACTGACAAGGGCGAAGATGTCCTTAATGGCTTTGTGAGCTAATTTTAACCCCCCTCCCCCCACACGCAATTATATATATATATATATATATATATATATATATATATATATATATATATATATATATATATATATATAGATAGATAGATAGATAGATAGACTAGGTAGTGCATATATACATAATAAATTCAATTACAGTCATTGTAACATGTAACTGCTATAGGAAACACACAAAGTATGTTTCAAAGCCACAGTCACTTCTTAGAAAAAACATTTTAATATACTTCCATCTAACTACCAAACGACTATTGGTTTCTGTGCACTAAGAAATCCGAGCCAGCGACATGCTTTTCTTGTGGGGCACTTAAATTATTCTTCGCGACATCTGGGAGGCGGCGAGTAATGCGCTATTCTCGCGGTGTGGTTACTGTAAATGCACTGCGACAATTCTTTCGCATATGCACTCTATCACAAGTATGTCATCTTCGGGGCTGTCAGAGGTAACGTCAGTCTAGTGGGGGTGTACAGGTCTGGACATGTTGGGGGTAGCATCAGGCTGGTTGCGGCTGTGGCGTCAGGCCTGCACCCGGAGGCAGGGGGTGGGGTGAAGTGGCGTCAGTCTGATGGGGTTGGACAGGTCTGGACGTGTTGGGGGTAGCGTCCGGCTGTTGGATGTTGTGGAGGCAGCGGAGGCGGCTGGGGGCGCCATCTTGAATTTTGGTGTCGGCCTCTCCTTTTTTATCTACTGTCTGTATTGTAGCACACAAATAGTGGGGCCAAATATATTTTCCAGATTGGAAACATATAATGCATAAAATAGTACCTTGTGAAATTCCTTTCCACACAGAGAAAGCTCTGTATAGACTGTTGTCGTGATTTTAATATAGACTGTTCTATGGTATAAGTAATTTTGAAGAAATTGAAGACAAATGTGTGGAATACCTAAGTGTTCCAACCTCTGCAAAAGTAAGGTAATGTCAACAGAGTCGCATTTTCCTGATATATCCAAGAATAAAGAAGCTAAATAACCTTTCTCAGTGAAAAGGTTTTCAACGTCTGACGTCAGAATGCTTAAATATCCATAGTGCTTCTGTCTTTCCGAAAGCCATACCGCGACATAGGCAAAATTTAATATTCTCCATCTACCATTCAAAATGTAATTTGAGAAGGCATCAAGTCTTTGCTAGGCATGAGGACAGTACAATTGGACGATAGGAATCCTCTATGGAAGGTCCACATGTTTACTTGGCTTTAATACAGACACAATAATTTTGTGGTCCATTTGTGCGGAACTTCACTATTTGCCCATATTGCATTGAAGATGTATGTTTTTGCTGCTGTAGGTAAGTTAGATAACATAGGGTAACTGATTACATCAATGCCACAAGCTATATGAGTTGAACAATTGACAACCAATTCTAATTCTTGAATTGTATATGGTTTCATTAATAATTCACAAGATGCCCATGGGTCTCCATGATTGCTGTTGCTGAACTGTAATGTTTCTCTTTCTGCTGATGGGGGCGCAGTAATATCTGAAAAGATTCAGTCCAGTTGTTTATGGATTTTGGTGTCAAAGATTAATTATTTATTTGTCTTATCATTGAGTATATTTTTGAGGAGGGGTATTTCTTGTAATCTTTTCACACTATTTTTTCCAGGAAATTTCTTTTGGGATTTAAGTAATCGTTTGACTCTGGCCAGTGGCGTAGTCAGGGCGTGGTTTTATGGGTTCAAACCTTCTCGAACATTTAACCAAGCCAATTAAAAAGAGCCAGAAATTGTCTAAAAATGGGCTGCAATTTAATCTCTGTTACATTACCTCCTTTTCAAACTGCAAGGAATGGCTTAGGTATCCAATATGATGATTATATTCTATTTTCTTTTTCCCTGGTCTTCTCTTAACTCGCATTCCATTTTTTAAAATTTTTTGACTGTTTTCTCTCTAATCAGGGTTATCCTATTTGTTCAACAGTTCATTATCTAGTGTTGATGAAAAGAAGAGTCTATTAAGGATGTGTTCTGAGTATTCAGGTAATGGATCTTCTTAAATGATGTTCATTACATCACGATCTGGAACTGTTTCTCTATGTTTCAGGTTAAGTTTCAGGAAAGAGGCAAAAAAACCCTTGCCTTGCATCTACACAGCTTGGCAATAGCTGCAGGAACCAGAAATCATCCTAATTCATCAGTTGTGAACGGAATTTTCTGCCTTCATTATTTCGAAAATAATCACCATTAGTGGAAATATATTTATCCCACTGTGAAGCTTCATCCAAAGCAGATCGACAGCTGTGGACGTCTATTTTGACGATGTTATTGAAAGACCCATGTATTTTTTTATGATGTTCATTTGTTGAAAACCCCTCCGAAAATCAAATCCTGGCTACGCCTATGACTCTTTTTTAACTAGAGTCTCATCAGATGAACATTTGCTTTTCAAGTAACAGTTTGTAGTTTTGACATCCATGTTTAAGGATTCATTGTCTTCATTTTTGTTTATTAGGGACACTACCTGGCTAATATCTGCATACCATGGCTCCTGTGATGTCATATCGTCTAAGTTTGGCGGTAAACTTGAATGTCCACCTTCACTGAATTGTCCACTTTCCATGAAGGCCAATTCACACTGTCCGTCATCTCAATGTCACAGAACTGTCCCGTCAAGTTGTATCCACACTGTCAACTCATTTTGCTTATCCCAATACCTGATGTAGAAAGTGAGGTTATGAGTAGCGATCTGTTATGTAGAAAGTCATTGTTTAATACTGGAATTGAGGAAACAACAACACTAAACGTTATTGATGGCCAAAGAAAACTATAAAATGTATGTTTTTGGTCAATTTAGTGTGGTAAAGTGCTGGGAAGTGAAACAACATTTCAAAAAACTGACATCTATTTTCAAGCGAAAAAATATATGTATGAATACATCAAACAATATTTAAACGAGTATAAATAGCGCCTGTTTCCTTTATCCAGTACTATTTGCCCACTGACATTGTTTTTACTGTCATACACAACTGATTTTTGTCATTCATTAGCACTGAATTTTTCATTTAAAATGTTATGTAATGAATGTTGCATCTAAATATACAATCTAATTCATATGAACAACTTGCTTCACACTTTTCTGTTACAATATTACAAAACATAATCCATTTTCAGTTTCAGATATTTGACCTCACTTTTAAGAGGACACTCAATTGAAGAAAGATATTTAAGTTGTCATGAAACATTTGGAATTTTCTTCTAAAACAAAGAATGATAATAAAATAAAGATTAATAAGACATATTTCCATGTAAAGTGTGCAATCGTCGACTATAACATGAAAATCACGTGACGAAAATAGGTTAACTTCTAATGTTAGCATATGACCGTTCTGTCAAAAAATTATTCTAGAGAAAGCTCGACGTGACATCGGCATGATGAGAGGGTCCAGTGACGGCCACTGTGAATGCTACCATTAGAAAAACATTGTGGAATGTTCCACTGACCAAAGATAACATAGTCTGCTCATGTCCCTACCTCTGCTGTGTTGTGGTTGAAACTAACATCTCATATTGCCCTGAGTCAGGTGACTGAGGCTTCGTCATTATGAACAACAGTGTTTCTAATTTACAGGTGAATTCAAGAAATGATTTTAAAAATAAAATGACTTCTCATATTCCTATTATACATGTAGAATTAAAGGTAATGTGATTTCTCCATAATTGATGACATGAATGCGGTGATTATCGTTTTTACATGTGACCAGGTGAAAAGTATTATCAGTTCCATTTACATGCAACAGAATTACACATCCTCAATGTTTGTGTTGCACTATGAAATTTTTATCTTTTTCCCAACTGATCAATGTGTACAGATTATTATTATGAAAATATCAATTTCACGTATTATAAAATAAAGATTCTGTTTTTAGTGTACATAAACATTATATTTTAATTAATTTTGCCTTTCTTTAATGTACAATCAAAAGTATTACATATTTATACCTAAAAATATGTGTTGAGATATAATTTACAGTAATATAAAAAATTACAAATTTCACTTGTTTTTAATATACAATTATAAGTCTTGAACTATTTTAAAATAATTATTTGATCATTTCACAGTTACCTAAAGCATGAAATAATTATGAAATATTTTTAATATGGGTATAGAACTCCTCAAAGTAATAAAAGGGATTTTGAATTAAGATTCTTTTTAATTGCACGTTTAGGTTATAACTTGGAAGTTCTGCAAGGCATTTTGGTAGGGCATTTGCAAGCTTCATCCCTGTGTGAAGTCCATTTTTTGCATGTAATGTTGTCTATAGCTATTTACACGGTATCTTAGTTGATGTCTTGTGTTGTGCTCATGTAGGTCTCAGTTTCGGTTTGGACTGATCGTTTTGACATAGATTATTATTTTTAGTATGTATATGCCTATAACATAAAGTACACCCAATTTTGTAAAAAGATTTAGACATGACTCTATAGGTTCCGCCCCACAGACAATTCTAACAGCATTTTTGATTTTTTTTTTTTTTTTTTTTACTGTTAAAAGTATGTTGAGATTGGTTTGTGGTGTTCCACCCCAAATCTCTATCCCATAATTGAAATTGGATGTGAATAATGAATGGTATACAGTCTTTAGCACAAGCATATCTTTACAATATTTGCTGATCATATTTATTGCAAAAATGTTTTTGGATAACTTATGGGCCAGGGAGTATATGTGTATGTCCAACCTGAGGTTGTCTTGGATTAAGATACCCAAGAATTTTGAACATTTTTCTTTTTTTACAATTTGGTTTCCTATGGTTAGATTCATGTCAAATTTTGTTTTTGCTTCCTGGGGTTAAATTAAACTCTTGCAGTCTTTGAAACACTTATATTTAAATGGCTTTCACTGAAATATGTAAATATGTCATTAGTAGCAGTGTTGCATAGCACCTCCAGGCTGCCATGGTCTTTGTGTTTGCACACGATTTTTGTATCATCTGCATATAATATTATTTTATTATCAGGGGGGCAGTACTTTGTATCATGAACATAAATTAGGAACAGAAGGGGTCAAAGATGGAACCTTGAAGCACTCTATATTTGACATCATCTACATTGGATTTGTAAGACACACTGTTTGTTTTAAGCAACACAAACTGTTTCCTATTGCTCATGTAAGACTTTATTAACTCATACCCTGTTCCTCTATACCCATGTTCCATAGCTTGTCAAGTAATATGATGATATTTACACAATCAAAAACTTTTTCGAGATCAAGGAACACTCCTGTAACATGCTTCTTGTTTTCTATGGCAGTTATTATGTCATCAACCAGCTGTGCTGCTGTTACTGAAGTGGACTTGTTTTTCATAAAGCCATTTTGATTCTCGAAGATTAGATTGGTGCTGGCTCAGGAATGTCATTCTTCTACTATAAATAACTTTCTCTATTATTTTGGAAAATATAGGTAAGATTTAGATCGGTCGATAGTTCTCAGTTTTAGTTTTATCACCTTTCTTGTGAATTGGGGTTACTTGATCTATCTTTAGACTATCTGGAAAAATACCTGCTAATGATTTTGTCATTTACTGCTGTTGCCATCATAACCGATTTGTTGTCTATGCACCTTTTTAGTGTGCTGATAGACCACCCATTATAGATTATTTCAGCATGTCTTGACTGAGTATATGTGTCAGCAAGTAATTAATTTCTTGTGCAGCCATTAATAGCATTACACAATGCTGAAGATGAATACAGACTGTTCATTATTCCTATAAAACTAGTTCTTGTCATGTACATGAATAATTGTTTTGATCATATTATTATCAAATATAAACAGCCAAAATTTTTCTTGTTTTATGTTTTGGCTTCACTGAATGTGACAAAAGTCATAAAATATAAACGCTTGTATTATATTTCAATCGGACATCATGGATGCAAACCAATTTAAGGTATCTATAAAAGCATAACATAATATTTCACATGTATTGTTGAATCGTATGAAAACAGATGCTGTTGTCAAACTGGTATTTCGTCCCCTGTGTAAGCCAAACTGAAAACTCACAGTATAACAAAAACAATCATCCGCTTAAGAACTGCAATTCTGTTGCTTATAAAAAGAACTTTGAATACATTTCATCTAGGCATAGGTGAAAACTGTAACCGTTCCATTGATATTGCGAATTGCAGAGAACTAAATCTCACTGTACTACTGAACGTGTAATAAGAATATGATAAAATCTACGCTTAATTTCCATTAGGAAGGAGAAGAACTGCGACTCTAAGCTGCACTTGACATTGCTTGTAATGATGAACAGGGTTTCCTGCCCCGAGTCACGTGACTTAGTTGTTGGTTTCAGTTGAGGCCAACGAAAAAGACATGACGCGGCACGCACTGCATGTCTCGTAAGCAAGGTAGTCCTCAGCCAGCGCAATTGCTAGCTCAGTGACTGGCCGCTAGGAGGCAGTGGTCTGTACCCCAGCAACCGGCCAATCAGGCAGCGATCGCACTGGCAGAGGAGTACCTTGCTTACGTGACATGGTGTGTGCACCACAGCATGTCTTTCTCGTTGGCCTCGGTTTCAGTGTAATGACGTGACACGCAGTCCATCTTATCTTTGATCTGTGGAATGTTCTGATGGATGGTGACATGAGGAGACGGACAGAGTGAATTGGCTTTATTTCAGTGTCCGCTGAACACTCAAAAAGGAACACTACTGCTCACTAAAATCAGATATTGAAGCTGAAAGCGTATTTCACACAACAAGGATATATTGAAGGACATGAACTGTAACGTTACGATGGATTATTAACGTCCAGTGAAGCTCACCGCTTTCACTCTCGATAGTCGATTGAAATCCTCGAAGATCAAAACTGGGCACGCGTACATCATAATGACGTTATAGAGTAGTGTGGTTATGAATCAGTGATCTACATACAACTTAAAAACTGGATGTATAACTCTGGTGTATGAGCACAGGACTGCAGCGTGTCTGCACATTCAAATGTTTTCCACTCGTTTCGGCATTGTCTGCCATGTTTAAATTTGGCATCAGTTATTATGTGACAACGAATTGCTTGCTTATATCTTGATTTAAAATTTATGTGAATATGCAATGGAACAGAGTAATATGTGAGTGAAATTGAAACGTATTTTCTTTTCGTTACCTTGTAACACTTCATAGCAGCCATATTTGTATTTGGCAAGGAACGAAATTAGAACATCTATGGCCGACACATTCAAGCAGCTTAAGTTTGTTGCGATAAGATGTATTTACTTAATCTGCAGCATTTAAATAATGTATCACAAGTACAAAGATAAGAGACATACTGGTATAAACAACAGAATAATTATTTGAACAGAGATAATAAACATGCATCTAACTGATGCTGCGCAGCACAACTTTGTACACGTTGACAAGGCACTTTGCATGTAATTATATGGCACACAATCACTTTAAGTGCAACATCCAGGTAGAATAGAGATTATTGTCGTGAACCTTTAGCTCTTCCGTGAAAATTGTGTCTGGGGGTAGCAAAACATGGGGCCATTCGGGTGAGCTGATCGGTTACGCTCGCCAAACTTCGTATTTGCAGATTGTGGGTTCGTTCCAGCAGCTGCCAGACTGCTTGACGCGCATGCGCAACACTGAAATTGTGTTCCAGCAACGCCTTCTCCCGCTTCTGGCTACTTGGGGTGTGGCTGTTTGGTATTCCAGCAGTTGCCGCAAGTAGCCAGACGCTACCCGGAAAAATATATCTGGCGCGGTCAAGCTGCCACTTTGCGCATGCGCAGAAAGGTCTTACTTACAGTGTGTGTTTGTAGTGTGTTTTTCGATTATTTCGAAGTCACTGCAATCCCAATTGGGATCGGATATTTCTCGTTTACACTTCTTCGTTATTGGGAAGGAGCGTATTTTAATTATTCCTTTAAGCTCACCTTCGCCTGCAGTCAGAAACAGTGCAAAAAGCGTTCCAGCAGTGCAAGTATCAAACAAGGGTTTTTACGTTAAAGTAGCTGTGCATGCGCAGTAATGCCCGTTTCTTAGCGCCTGAAAGCAGCCTTCTGGCAATTGCTGGAACGAACCTCGTAATGCTTCCTGGTGGCAGGGAGTAAAAGCTTACTACACAACACAATAGTAGTGATGGATCAACATGCAGCTGTGAAATTCACAGCTTCTTAAGTCTATAATCTGTTTTACATTGTGTGTCTGTAGGACACACAGATTAAGGTAATTAATAACCTTAAAAATCTTCGAAAATAAATCAATGAAATAAAAATATTGGTAACTTCATATTATTCCCAAAGTAATATCACAAGAGAAATTATTCAGGTCTTACGGTGGTAACAAAACATTTCTGTTCGATTCTGACTGCAGAAGGCAACCCAAATGAATTGAACGGAATCTCGAACTTATCGCGAATATTTACAGAAACGTCATGGGCACCAGTCTCTTTCATTAACCTAGAGTTGAATTTGAGTTTTAAGCAGTGGAGATTTATATATTGCCATCTTGAACAGCCTTATTCAAAGTGCAGTGTATTATTAGAGCAAGAAATGCACAAGACCATTATTGAGATTTGTTAGTGTGTGAAATATTTTTTGAGATATGTTCAGATCGAGATATTCCCTGTGGTTTAAACTTACATTGCTAGTTCGGGAATACTTATAATTATTATGATTACATGCATAGCAGTTTCAACTGGCACTGGGAGACCTGATTGGTTGTTAGTAGGAGCCATCAGCCAATGAGATGCTGCGTGTTTCTTAACCGAAGATTCAGGCACTAAGCGCCCTCACGCACTGAAAATACTTCTTGTTTAACATATACCTAACCTAACTTTCAATTTAAAAAAAAAGTGATCTGTAACATAGCCTTAACCCTTAACGTTCCTTAACGTTCCAGGTGCGGTCTCACAGACCGCAAGCGCTAATTGTTGGTCAATTGTTAATGGATAGGTTAGACTAGTTATTTGTTCCACAGATCCATATTGAGGGGATCCTCGTGGATGTGGAACATGTCAAGAAACAAAATTTACAAGTTGAATAACGGATAATACTAATAATATAAATACAAATACATACACTTATAATATAAATACAGATGCAAAAATTTTCCAGGTTTTTTTTTCTTATAATGTAATATAATAATACTAATATAGTATGAGTGCATGCATCATTTGGTACAATTTAGAAATTCACTAATGGAGTAGAAGGAGTTGGCCACTAGAAAGTCTTTTAGGTTCCTCTTAAACTGATCTTTATTTGTAGCTAAATATTTTATACTTGATGGTAAATTATTGAAAATGTGTGTTCCTGAGTAGAGGACCCCTTTTTGAACTAAAGTAAGTGCTTTTAAATCCTTGTGTAGATTATTCCTAGTATTGTATGTATGAACTGAGCTGTTTGTTGGGAAAAGGGATATATTATTTATGACAAATTTCATTAAGGAATAAATATACTGAGAGGCAGTAGTTAATATACCCAGTTCTTTGAAGAGGCTTCTACAAGACGTCCGTGAATTTACTCCACAAATAATACGTATTACACGTTTTTGGACACTGAAGACTTTTGACTGACTTGAAGAGTTACCCCAAAATATTATACCATATGACATTAAAGAATGAAAGTAAGCAAAGTATGCAAGCTTTGTTATTTTTATGTCTCCTATGTCTGATAACACTCGTATTGAAAATACAGATTTGTTGAGTCGTTTCTGCAGTTCTGTGGTGTGCTCCTCCCAACTAAATTTATTATCAAGCTGTAATCCCAGGAATTTAATACTGTCAACCTCTTCTATCTGCTCTTCTTCATACTTAATGCATATGCTGTCAGGAAATCTCTTAAATGTTCTGAACTGCATGTAGTGCATCTTTTCAAAGTTTAATGACAATGAGTTGGCTTTAAACCATTTATTAATGTTCATGAAAATATCATTAGAGGACCTTTCTATCACTATACTTGACGTACTTTTTATTGCAATACTTGTATCATCTGCAAACAAAACCAATTCTGCTTCTGGTAGTGTAACTGATGAGAGATCATTAATGTACACAAGAAAAAGCAATGGCCCTAAGATGGATCATTGTGGGACACCACATGTAATTTCTTCCCAATCAAATGATAACTGTTGGCCTAATTCACTAGTCACTTGCACTGACACCCTTTGTTTCCTGTTAGTGAGGTACGACTTGAACCATTTTGCAGCATTTCCTGTGACCCCATAGAATTCTAATTTACTTAAAAGGATGTTATGATTCACACAATCAAATGCCTTTGACAAATCACAGAAAATACCTGCTGCTTGCAATTTATTATCTAATGAATTAAGTACATTCTCACTGTAAGTGTATATAGCCTTCTCGATATCGGAACCTTTCAGAAATCCAAACTGTGTTCTAGACAATATGCCATTTGTGGTTAAGTGGTTGAGAAGCTGGTTGTACATTACCTTTTCTATAATTTTTGAGAATGCTGGCAAAAGTGAAATAGGTCTGTAGTTTGATGGTATCTCTTTATCCCCCTTCTTGAAGAGAGGTTTAATATCTGCATATTTTAGCCAATCAGGAAATGTTCCCGTTATAATAGACTGGTTACACAAATAACTTAAGATTGTGCTAAGTTCACAAGAACATGCTTTAATTACTTTGTTGATATTTCATCGTAACCACTGGAATTCTTTGTTTTTAAAGATTTTATTATGGAAGATATTTCTTTTGGTGAAGTGACTGATATATTCATGTGTGTGAAGTTATTTGTAAATGCTAGTTTCAAATATTCAAGGGAATTATTTACTGACCCAGACAATCCCATACTATCAGTAATGGATATAAAGTACTTGTTAAATAGATTTGCTACACTATGCCCATCAGTTACTAATGTCTCAGCTACTCTTAATCCTACCTGCTCTTGTTCCTTTCTGGTTCTACCACTCTCCTCTTTCACTATATCCCATATTGTTTTTATATGGTTTCCTGATGTTGCTATCTTCTTTTCATAGTGCATTTGTTTAGATACCTGAATAACTTTTTTTAATATTTTACAGTATTCCTTATATTTATTTAAATAATCATCATTGCAACTACTCTTGGCTGATAGATACATTTTCCTTTTTGTCTTACATGAAATCTTTATTCCTTGTGTAATCCAAGGTTTTATTATAGACTTCTGTTTAATTCGCGTTACTTTTAGAGGAAAACAGTTTTCAAACATGATACTAACATCATTAATGAATACATTATATTTTTCATTCATGCTATTAGCACTATATACATCTTTCCATTTCATGTCTTTGAGGAGTTTTTTAAAATTTTCGATTTTTGGTGGGTGGGGAAGGATAATACAGCGTAGTGTAATCATTGCTTACAACACATGCACTGTTTTCCATTGTCAGTAGTCACATTAACGCAAGTCGGAGCAATATTATTAGATCTTTTTTTGTGCAAACGGTCTCAGAGACCACACCTGGGCCTTTGCGTTATGGATTCGACACCGATATTTTCCTCTACTATGCGTGTTACAGACCCTCATTTTGAGGATAGTGTTTTGAAATGGATTCAAGACCCTTTATGAAGTTATGTGGGATCAGACGGTGATTATGAGATCCAAAGTGAATATAACTGAGTCTCAGAACAGTGTGAAAGGGAAGAAGAAATTGCACCTGTGGATTCATTTAGTGAAACAAGTAATCGAAATGATGATGACAGACGTATGGAGACATTAGCCAAAAGAAGAAGAGAAAGACAGGTTTGCCATTGTTGCAAGAAGTCCACCTGTCTTGAGTGTTCTACCAAAATTTGTATCGAAAGCAAAGAAAACAAAGAAGACAAAAAGTTACAAACAAAGGAATAGTGAAATTTTTATTTTTGAGGCTTTTTTTGGAAAGTTTTTACCATTAAATGCATAGTAAACAATAAAAATATGGCACAAAGTATAATTTAAAGGCCGGAGTATTTGACTTGTTACAGTGTTAACAAAATAATGTAATGTTAAATCCTTTTTCTGCAGTTTTACGTTTAAATATATATATTTCATAAAAACATTTTAAAATGTATTGCTTTTACAGAATATATGTAGTCATAAGAAGCCTTTTGTGTAATAAATTGAATTAGTTCACTTAGATAACAATCAAAACTATTTATGATTATTTAAAAATTGCGGTCTGTCAGACCGCACCTGGGGCAGAGTGTGACAGAGAAGTGACCTGGGAAGCTAAGGGTTAAGAAGGATATGTATAGGTTAAACAAGATTTTTTTTTAATGGTATGTAAGGGCGCTTTGCTCCCGAATCTCCGGTTAGGAAAGACACAGCATCTCATTGGCTGATGGCTCTTACCAATAACCAACCAGGTCTCCCGGTTCCAGTTGAATGTTGATACTGCTATGCATAACGCCTCGTCTACATCATTTTGAGTTCAGAATAATAGATGCCTGTGCTGTATGATTGCCCCTTGACTTTGGTACTAAATAAGAAGAGATTGAAAATTTTTTTACTAATAACAGTAGAGGCTAAGATGATCAAGTAAAACTGTCAAAGTACAATCTGTTATGGTGAGAATCATGATATAGTATTTGGCAGTGTTCCTTTGACAAGCCCTACTGCTTGTACAGTTAGAAATTCTCAGAAGTGGCATTTCTTACTTGCACTTAAAGTAATATAAATTTTCCACACATTTATCTTGTATTCGCGTGTTTTGCACAAAGTCGAATGTTTTCTCTTACCATACCGTCACCATTATAAAGTTGTTAATCTGAGAGATCATGAATTTATCTACTGGTATATTTCACACACTTGTAGATTTTAAGCAAGTGAATGATAACATATGCATACAAGTTTTTGAGACTAAAGATGGGAATGACAAAATTCTTGCTTACGTTTTGTACGTATTTAATTTCTTTGATAACACATCTACCTACCACTTTCTGTTCAGTGCGTTACAAGTACGCGTTCTGATAATTATAATTATGGAGTAATACTTCTGCCTTTGAATTAACTCATTGTAATATAGAGGCTCTTTAGTAGGAGCTGTGCAGTTTCCTGTCAGATATTCAAATTACATTAATTATTAATCTACAGTCCAGTTCTCTTTAATGTGAAATCTATGCAATTTGAATGAGTGCAGATATTCGTACATAGATATATGAGAAACATGTTGCTTGAGAAAGTCTACTCTCGAAGTGGAATATCCACACAAAACGCACGTAAATATTTCGACGTGGCCAAAACAAGCCTTTGTCATTGACGTACGTTGCGAGGCACAAATTACAACTATACTTCTCCATAACTACACAGTTTGACACCCCCCCCCCCCCCCCAAAAAAAAGTGCGTGAACAGTACTACAGACAAACGAAAATTAGCGCGCGAACAGCTTTTGCTGTTTGTCACCAGATGGTACTGTATGGACTACAGATCCGAAGTAGCCAAGAATACCCGATCGGCTCACCCCGAACGGCAAGTTTTGCTATGCTCAGACACATGTTCCGCGAAGCGCTGCCTTTTACTCGGTCTTTGGTGCGGAATGTTTCTGTTCTGCTGGCGTGAAGTGCCATCTATACGGTACGCGCTTAAACTACAACGAAATGCATTGTGGGTTTGCTGACGTCTGACATTAAATGTATCTGTTACGTACGTATAGCACTTACGATATTTTACACTGTATAAAGAAAGTGATATTTTCTAAAATTAGATAACAAACAGTACAATGTCAGACCAGTGCCCAAGTAAAAATGACATCCAACTGGTTTTTAAAAGATTACGCTCAATACCAACAAACAAGGTGCAGTATGTGAAGTAACAAAAAGTGCTCATTATTATTTTTTTTATTATTTTGTTCTCCGTATGTTTGTTTGAAGCCTGTGCTGTAAATTTAGTTCTTTTATTCATTACTGAAAAGTGTATTGCCATTTTGTCTCGATTCTTAGTGCTGTATTTGAAGGCACCAAGTTACACCTAAATCATTATATGCCAAAGTTAAACGTTGCTGATTTTGTTCTCTTACAGTCTTGCTTCGATTGTGATGCGAAGAACCCAACGTGGGCAAGTGTTACATACGGTGTCTTCATCTGCATTGATTGTTCAGCAGTCCATAGGAGCCTTGGCGTTCATTTGACGTTTGTTCGTTCGACACAGTTGGATACCAACTGGACATGGCTTCAGTTACGACAGATGCAGTTGGGAGGAAATGCAAATGCCGTATGTATTCTAGGTTCTAAACCGCATTTTGCCTCTTTACAGGCAGTTCTTCTCTCTAATCATTGTTCTTTATACTGGGATTCACGGAAACCTTTATCTGTTTGGTTAGCCTTCTGTAAGTTTTGTAATTTTTTCAGAGGTAAACTACCTCGTAGCGTAATAGCGAGTGAGAAAATAGTTGGTGTGGCTCCATTTGAGAAGTCTAAATTATGCACTAGGGTGTCTGTTGTTTGTGGAATAATGCTACTTTACTTATCTTCTTCATTAAAGATAAATAGGCAACTTTAAAGCCTTGTTCTGGTAACTCTTTCATTGCATGTACAGTGTAATTTTCTTTCATACAGAGAAGTGCAGAATAAATTGTATTAAGGAGGGAACCATGGACAGTGTGTTTAATTTTCAAACACTGTTAATACATCCCCTAAAGTCTGTGTGAAATAATTATCTACCGCAATACTTTGCTTACAATTGTGAAGTTCATCACAGAGGGTACTTTCCATGTATTGTTTATTGTTTCTTTTCACTTAGCCTATATGCAGAGTGAGAAGGGCAATGAAAGCTCCAAGGCTTTTGTATGCACACTAATTAGAGTAATCTTGTTACAATCACTAAATGAGTGATATGGAGAGATTGCTAGATGTCTCTACCCAAAAATGGGTAAAACTTTGACACTTCTCACCAGGCTCCAGTGATTATGTTGGCAACAGGTGAACAATGGAGTGTAGAATTGCATTAATATTTTTCAGGAACTACAGAGTAAGTATTACTGCTGCTAGTTTCACTCGCAGCAAAACTTAATACTACACTTGCTCAATGGTTGACGGGTTCATGTATTTACCCTTGTCCGTTCAGAAAAAAGTAATTTGAATTTTCATTGAAGTTGTCAAGACAAAACATTTATTGGTCATGTGTGTTGCTGCCACATTAACCATCGGTGCCAACATAACAACTGGAGCATGGCAAGATCCTTCGTACAATTTAACCAAAAATGTATTTTGTGCCAGTACTGTAGATTGCTGTAAAAATCCAGAATAACTATTGGTTTGACTACTTTTATCATTTTTCCTTCCATGTCCCCGTGGTGAATAATGAACTACAGTGAAATGGTGATCAAAATTTTGTAAGCAAAAACACATAGTTATACCGATTCCTCTATCATTTCCACGACTCTTTCTGTCAGGGTTGTCCAAAAACTGGATGCTCTTGTTTGTACTGTTTCAATGTCCTTACTCAATTCCACCTATTAAGAGTTTCACACCGCACAGCAGCACTAAAAGAGAGAATGTGTAATCAATTTATGCCTGTTGTAATTCATCTGTATGTAGTTAAATTTATGACTGTCAGATTTGATTGATTTATCTTGCAGATGTTTAACAGAATCCTTTTAGTACTCTACTGGGGTCAATGTGTCGGCTTTGACCAATGACGTCTTATTTGAATTAAAGATAATAGTTTGTTTACAAGCAGAGCATGGATTATAGATTAGAATTTTGTCTTTAAAAAGTGAACTGTAACTTCCCTCTGATACCGTATTTACTCGCATAATCTTTGCCCCCCGCGTATTTTGCGCATCGTTATTCTTTAGCATTTTCTAGTTTATAAAAACAAAATCATAAAATTGTCTCTTGTAGGATATTTGTGAAAAGGCAGGGATTGTAGGAGCTGTGGTTAAGTGTCTTCACGATCCGTTCCCAGTGTGGAGCATGCCGTAGTTGCTAATCGTTAACAACTGTTACGAGGCTACGAGTGGACATGAATATTCTCCCTCCCGCCAACCTCTCGCACAGCAGTACAGCCAACAGACTTCTTTTCAGAACCAAATACCATAGTATATGCGGAGTTTGCCCAGCCTCCTTGAGTGTACGTGCATGTTAATGTGAGTGTGTATTAATTAAATGAAACTTTTCCGAAAGCTTTATAAATCTTATTTTAATTTGCACCTGTCAGCTGCCCATCGTTTTCTGTCTGTAGTGCATGATCGGGTTTCCTACACAATTTACATGTTCAATGACGCCTACTGTAACCATGCCATATTGAAACCTTGGCTTATCGTAGCCTTCTTTTGATACAGTAAAAATAAGGTGCGAAAGGAATATTGTTTACATGAAATCTATTTACGGTTGAAATCAAAACAAACTGTTTTTGTTCTACTAAATTATGTTTATTAACTAACTAGTTTTCGGCTTATTAGGCCATCGTCAGGTAAACTGTTGACATGCGTCGACGCATGTCAACAGTTTACCTGACGATGGCCTAATAAGCCGAAAACTAGTTAGTTAATAAACATAATTTAGTAGAACAAAAACAGTTTGTTTTGATTTCAACCGTAAATAGATTTCATGTAAACAATATGAAATCTATTTAACTTTAAGGTAAGAAGTCTTATCAATACATTACGTAGGCCTACCTTATTGTTCCAGTAGTAACTGACAACAGTAATAGGGATGTGCGGGTAGTAGTAATGTCATTTTAATTTCGTTTCAGGTTATGGGATCAAGCAGGTTAAGATTCATCAATGATACTACAGTAACAGCGTTCCTTCTGCTTTTATTGAAACTGCATACTTGTGTTAATAATGTTAAATGTGCCATATGTAATTTAAAAATGAACATTAAATAAATTCAGTAGTACTTCAGTATTTATTTATGGTACGGTGTTTTCATTTCTTCATGGAGTCATCAGTACTACATGACTTCGGTAAATATCATAACATAGGCTTTAATGTAAGTAAGTATATCACCGTATGTAACTTATTAGATATTCAGTGAATTGAAAAGCTATTGACAGTGCACCTTTAAGGTACCATATGCAGCATGCCGAGAAATAGTCAGAGTAAATATATTTTTTTTTTTTTATTCGCCACGTATTTTGCTCATTGTAATTTCAAGGCGGATTTTTCGTCCAAAAACAGTGCGCAAATTACACGAGTAAATATGGTATATAGGTATAGGTTGAGAGAGGTTCTTTTATTTCGCAAGTGAGTGCCGAAGGTGTGGATTTTTGGACTGAGACCTGTGATCGATGGTACATTCTGTTGTGGTAATCTGTAATTTATGAGGATAATCACAGAATATTTATTATCTACAATATTATATTGTTTGGTTATATTCTAACTTGCAAAATATTCCTCTGGAGGCTATAACATTTACATGCTACTTAAGTAATTACATTTCATTCTACCACTTCCAAACGAGATACTCAGCTTTTCAGCCTTACGATGTATGGGGGTTCTGCTCGCTGCAACATTATTCTCCTGGGGCGTCGTGGTAGAAATAAATACTTGGTATGTACAATTTTTCACTTCTTCTTTAATTTGAAACCAAACTGCTTCTCCACCAAAACATTACAATTTCAACACATATACAAAGCATCAGAAGGGTAGTACTTCCATTTCAAAACACAGACTGACATAGCTTCCAGTGCACTTGACAAACGACTAAAACTCGAACTCCCCCATGCAAGGCTGTGAGGCAAATATATAATATCGACAATAATGGCATTACATTATCCATTGTTCATAACAATTGAATATACTGATTTACAATTACCGAACATACAAATAAAACATTTCATGTACACAAGAATAATCACAATATAAAAAGAAAACTATGCATACAATAATTTTATATGGCACATGTATTTTTAAGACAAAATTTCCGATCTTTCTGTTGACAACAAAGTGCGATGTTAAATGTCAATTAATTTGTTGATGAGTACAACACACGTTCCTAACATATATTGAACTATCAAATACCTTTGCAATTCTCAAAATATACTCAAAATCTCACGTCAGTCAATATATACAGAGAATTATAATATTCAAATCTCGACTACTAAATTAATTAATACTATTAGCTGGTCTACAAAACTTGTTTGAGCCTAACATACATACAATGCTATTAATTTTCATTTCTTTTTGTTTTTTACAAAAGATTTTACAATTCGTCTGTTTAAGTCTTTAAATAACTTACAATGACGAAACTGTTGTTTATAGAACTGTCTGGAAAGAAGATATATGAATCTCTTAATTAATGAAATCTGTCACTTGTTTTAACCACAGTATCACCGAGACACTGTCATGCACTGATTCCTAGACTGGATATTTCGTTTATAACTTCACACGTAACTTGTATCACTATTGAACCACATGATTCTGGGTCAGACACAGACGGTATCATAGAATGACATTGAAATGAGAGGACCAGGCAGACGGTATCGTACGATAACATTGAGATGAGAGGGCCAGCAGTATCATCACAAGGCGTAATTCTCAACCGGCTGTCATCTGTGGTATTTTATAATGCAATGAATTATGGTTTATAAAAATTTATTTTCTAAAATATTGCTTTCAGTTTTAGAATCTTTAAAGTTTTATAATGTTCTATGTTAATAAAATCGCTTCTAGTTTCATAGAAATCATATATCTTGGGCAGTTTATTGGCATAATTTTTCCCCAAAATGACATTTTCATTTACTAATGTTTAGAAATTTCACCAATTTATTTTTAACTTTATAGCCTAAAATATTACGGCCATCAACAGAAAACTTAACAAATCGAATAAACAAATCTCTCTGTGTATTTTAGTAGTTACTCACTAGATGGCATATCAATATTATAAATTCGGGTTTTGTAAAGGTTGATTATTTCGAGGTTGGCTGATCCAGGAAACGTAAGAATCATAAATTTTGATGCTTGGTAGTTTTATGGCTATTTCTTCTATATTTAAAATATTGAAAACAGAAAAATGTGTTTATTTCAAACAAGGAGGTAAAGTCCAGATCCATATAAACCTAAACCTATCAAAATGTTTTATTACTATTTTAAAATAGAAAGTATGCGTGCTCACATAAAGTATTAACATAAAAAAGCTACTTAAATTGATCATAACCATAGTTCATCTCTTTACTTTTAACTGCTGACATGTGGTCTGTGGGACTGCGTGCATTTCCCATCATGTGATTTAAATAATTACTCCCTTAAACCTTTTAGGTTTTATTAAGCTGTCTGGCTAATTAATCATAAATTCCTGGAAAATTATGAATTTTGGGAATATTGCCGGCAATATTCCATGGGAATATTTCCTCTGTTTTAAATTCCCGGGAATTCACAACAGTACACAGGAACAATATTTTCTAAATCTGTCCTGACCTTAGGTCAATAGATTGTTCTGTTTGATGTAATTCATAAAATTTGAGTGCAAGATATGTCCCAAAACATTGCTGTGTACTGAGTTACTCCTGTTGCCTTTCTTGAAATTGAGTATGAACCTGTACAACTTTCCAGTCTTTGGGTAGCCTACATATGTTCATTGAGTGAGCATTTGTATATGACTGGTACAGAGCTAAGGTGACCTAAGCCGTATACAGTATGGACCAGAAGACTTATTTTTATCAAGTAATTTAAGTTGCTTAACTACTCCAATGATACCTACTCACGTGTTTCTCATGTTGGCAGCTGTTTGTAATTAGGTATCTAGATTATTGACTTTGTCATATTTTGTGAAGGAATTTTGGAAAGTTTAGTTTAGTAATTCTGATTTAAAAGTAATGCCATTACTATTGCATAGTGGAAGTATTGTTTGTGTCTCGCCTCTAGTATCCTTTACAAATGACCAAAATGGCTTTGGGTTTTCTGATAAATTTCAAGACACTTTCATTGTGGAAACTATTGTGTGCAATTGAATCCTCACTAAATTTCGAGCTATCGCGTAGGATTGCCAAGCTTGGGGATTTAGTGTATTACTAAGTAGACACTCATTCTGTCTTTAAGTATTCTTTGTTGATTGAGACAAGTTGTATTTAATTTTGGATGTGATATCAAATAATTGTTTCTTTCAGATGACATTTTTTCGCCAACATAATTGCACTTCTACAGATGCACAACAGAAGTACAATTCACGCGCTGCCCAGCTGTATAGGGAGAAGTTGCACCACTTAGCTATTCAAGCAATGCGACTTCATGGAACAAAGGTAACATAGTTTCGAGCAATCAGATAGTCGTTTCAAATTGTTCTTCAAAGATATTATTGCTATATTATTAAGTGACATTAATAGACATGACACTACTCTTGACAGAAACAGATGTTAAGTTTGAGTCAACCGTGTCTGTAACATCGCCACAATAAGCAGCAGCTAACACCAATCGTTGGATCACACCAAACTTCCACTATTATGATATGATTACTTGTGGACATGGTTCACATTCATAGTGCATCTTTTCCAACAACATGTTTTGTTCCCAGACAAAGACAAATAGATTACAAATGTGGCTCATTTAGAAGGAGCAGTTATATGCGTAACAAATCAAATATACTCCTAAGCCAATGTTCGTACACAGTGCTGAAGGTTATGATGGCACAGTGTTGTACTTTGTCGCTGTAGATTTGGACACAAAAGCTTTTGAAGATGAACAGATAAGCAACAGATCACTATTTAAGAAGTTCTGAAGTTTAAAAGCTCGAGCTCTAGTACCAGCACAGATGATATGCTGCTGTCTCTCCATAAATTACCAATTAGCATCCAATCAACCATACAAACTCATTACAGAAATTAGCAGAGAAAGTTGATATGACAGCAGCTGTCCTCCGAAATCTCGGTCCATACCTGGCGCCTCTAGACTTTCATCTCTTTGGGGAACATACTTTGAAGATGACAAGTGTCAGTCATGCAGTGAAAACATGACTAGACCTACAGAAAAAGTGCTTATGCCAGTATGGAATACATACAGTCATACAATGTGATGGAAATTATGTTGAAAAGAAGAACATGGATTAGAAATTTTGAAGTATATTTTCACCAAATTTTGACTCTTAATAATAAATATCTCTGAAGAAAGAAAAATGTTGGGCATTACTTATTGAATGACCCTTGTATTTATATTGTTTAGAGAATTACATATTCTGACTTATCTAGGTTTTGTTGCAAGAAGGTGGTGTTACCAGAAAGACAGAACAACTATAGTGTGGGTGCTTTCCTGCTTGTGACATCAGTGCATCTGATTCAGCCATAATGCTTTCCCACCAGTGGTACAATTTGCACTGTCTACAAGATTTTGCATGTAAATATTGACATCGGTGAATTGTTACCCTATTCAGACACCAGTCATTATTTACCGACGGCTGTCGATCATTTCACAAGGTATCTTGAAGCTATTCCAGTACCCGACATCTCCACAAAGACACTGTTAGTCACATGGTTTTTTAGTGTTGGTGTCCCTCATACCATTACAACTGTTTGTGGACTTCATTCTGAATTGCATACATTTCTAGAGGGAGTTACATATATTTCACGAACTCCAATAACTATACGGTTGCAACCACCTGCACACCAACTGCTGCTGTCCTGCCAGTAGTGGGATGATGGAAGGACAAAACCACAAGCTATAGGCAGCACAGATATCGCTGTTGTCCACATAGACACTTTGTCATTGCTATTGGTAGACTTGTGATTAGCTGTAAACAATGATCTCCATTGTTCACTTGCAAGCAGTTAAGGATACCAGAAGAACATACTGGCAACATTTCAATCAACCTTATCATATGAAAACACTGAGATATCATGACAGATGAGCTCAGATTGGATGTAATTGCATACTCCACATGTCGCGTTTCAAAAGGGAAGTGTTTGTGCACAAAGACCATTTTGTATCTTCTGATTCAGAGATGGCAGTAAATGAACATGTATTGTCCCATACAAAGTGCTGCCTGAGCGGAGTGATAAAACCTGCCTCCTAAAATGAAAAGGGATCTAAACTATACAGTTCCAGTGGCTCTTTACAACCCTGTAGCAAATCTTAAGCATCAGTGGCAACTGCAGTCAAGTGAGACACATGGGATGTCGACATCTCTCCATAAATAGCTGTCACATCACACACACATCTACCAATCATCACAAGGACAGGTGAAAATGATCTAAATTGCCATAAGACCCCGTGTGGGTATCAACTTCAAGGATGTTAGATGCACATCTCCTGTTGATAACCATATGGTCAATCTGATTAAAAGTAGTGCCATGTGGTGAGTGCCTTGTGGCTTTCCATGTGTTCTTTCTCTGCAGCCTTATGCTCTTCACTACCATTGTGTTGTCCATGGCAATGTCTATAAGTCTTTGTCCATTTTTATTTTTCACCTCATGCAGGCTTTCCTTTTTTACTGTTTCTCTAAAGGTTTCTTCTCTTCCCACTTCTGCATTGAAGTCACCTATCACTATCTTCACATCATCCTTGATATACATTCTAGTTCCTGTTCCAATCATCCATAAAACTTATCTTCTGCAGGTGCATATACACATACTACAGTGATGTTGATAAAGCAGGCCTTCATTCTCAAGAGAACACATCTTTTCATTTACAGGATTAAAATTTGACTGCTGGTTTTTACTTATTATCTACAAGAAAGCCTGTACCTCCCACTATTCCACTATCTCCTCCATCACGCAATTGTATAATTACCACTTCTTATAACACCATCTCCTTTCCATCTGACCTATTGAACTGCTGCTACTCCTATATGCTATTTCTCCATCTCTTATTTGAGTCCGTGCAGAGTTCCTGGCTTGTTCAAAGTTCTTACATTTCAGTAACAAACTATATATCATTTTTCTGTTTATGGTGTCCTTTCCCCTGTATGGATCAT
This sequence comes from Locusta migratoria, assembly GCA_026315105.1. Classification (NCBI taxonomy): domain Eukaryota; kingdom Metazoa; phylum Arthropoda; class Insecta; order Orthoptera; family Acrididae; genus Locusta; species Locusta migratoria. Next base: position 61,088,181 of record CM048749.1, read on the forward strand.
TCGTCAAAAATAACAGTCCAGCTGCCACATCATTGTAAGTCTGAGAATTATTACAATCAGTGGAAAGAGCAGCATAGCCTGTAAAAATATTTTGCTTTTATTGCAGCAAATAGATTTCGGTTACTGAGTAACCATCTTCAGTGCTGATGCAGAAAATTCACGGCATATGTTACATGAATTGTAAAATTTAATCATAGATCTGACACATTCCGTACTACAATGTATAGGTGATAGGTAATCATTTTAAGTGTCAGGTATATATAAACCTGACACCTGAAATGATTACCCACCACTGTATATACATTATAGTATGGAATGTGTCGGATCTATGTGTGATTTTATAGTTCATGTAACATTTGCTGTGAATTTTCTGCATCAGCAATTTGATGGTTACTGAGTAATGGAAATTTATTTGCTACAATAAAAGGTCTTTTTACTGTTTGTAATGTTCTGTGGTTGTTGAGAGCTTGCTTCCCTATAATGTAATCGAAGTTTAAGCTGTAGGCTGAAGGCAGTTGTGGCTCCTTCATGTATTGTACCCATCTTTTGCTGGCAGGCCAATAACTTTCTTCTCGGTAGGTACATATTCAATAATTGCCTTCGAGAGTCTCTTGGTTCATGGATTGTACATACGGCCACCATTTGTGTTTCTAACAGTCTGCTAACATGTAGGTTATTTATTTAATTACTTGTGAAATGATGCTATGGCATTACTCTTGCTGCATTATGGACAGATCATATTTTAACTGCCTGTAGTTGACTTTCCGCAGCAGATTGGCCGAGGGCATTGAGGCGCTATGCTAAGATGCGCGAGGCCATTCCCCGTCGGAGGTTCGAATCCCCCTTGCGCATAGATGTTTGTGCCATCTTTAGTAAAAGCTAGTTCATTAGTAGTTTGTAAGTTTAGGGACTGATGACCCATTAAAGTCAAGTCCCATAACTACAAACTTTTTTTCTTTTAGTTGACTATTTCCTTTCTCCTTTAAGGTACAAGTTTTGCTTGCATATAAGCCTATTGTAATTGCCATAACTTTATGTAGTTTTATCTAGGTATATATTTTTCAATGTCTTCTAATGGACCCACACATAATATTGAATTTAGAAATTATGATCTATATATTTTTCACAAGTAGTCTGTAGGTAAGGGGCACTCCAGGAAATTGTCGACTTATTCAAAGCTATATTCTTGAACTACCACATTTGAACTCTTGGCTATTTTGTATACAGAAGTCATCACTTTGATTTTCTTTTTTTATATGGTTAAATTCATACCTTTTGTAATTTTATAAAGATCAGTCGGCACCCCTTTTTAACATGTCCTTGTCTCTCTCCAAAATAACCTGATCATCCCCAAAAGAGGTGGTTTCTTAAATTTCAAATATCTTAAAGTTATCCATCTTTAATTTCAGTGTACTCATTGCTTCATCTAGGTAAATATTCGAGAGTGTAGGTGACAAACTGCATCCCTGTCTTAGACCTAATTTTAATGTCTCTTGTACAATTTTCCTTCTTTTTATTTATCATGGAATTTTTTAATGTAATTTTTATCAGATCAAGTAAATGTCTGTGAATGCCTCTTAATTCCATTATTTCCCAAACTTTTCTCCTTTTACACTATCAAATGCTTTCTGATAATAAGTGGAGTACTTCATTATACTCTTTGCATTTTTAAATAATCAATGCATAACCCTCATTTTTGAAATCTTGATAGATCTTCCAAGTCAATATTTTCAGTAATAACTTGTAATAATTTTGTTATTATTTTTGCATAAATTTTATACCCTTCTTTTAACAGGCTAATTCCTCTGTAATTAGTGCATTTACTTCGATCACCTTTCTTGGATATAGGAATGTTGTTTGCTATTGTACATCCTAGTGGAATTGTCTTTTGGGAACAACACTGATTCAAAAGCTTTAAAATTTAAGATTTCATTACCACTGAAGAGTATTTAATTCTGTTTGAATGCAAACTATAGGCCTACCTTATTTACATTTTGTCAACTTGGGCAAAATGAGTAGGCATATCTTGATGTTCTTTCAATGGAAATTTTTGTCCACTGTTCCTTAAAGTAATAGATCCATTCCTCTCTCAACATTACACATATATCTGCTTTCTTATTTTGTGTGTGTTTACCAAATAAAAAGCAATTGAATACAATATTTAAAGGTACTCTTATATTTGTATATAATATCTATCAAAATATAAAACAGTTAAATTATTAAATAGGTTCATAAGCCTATCAGAATTGTCCCTTTTTTGTCAGTTGGTGCATTATTAGAATATTTTTTTCTGTAGAAGAATTTCCTATTCATTCCATATGATCATAATGATGTCATGCTTAGTAGTGTGTGTCGTACATTGTGAAACAATTTTAGAGTAAAACAATTCCAACTTGATAGTGTTCTAAGCTGAAGTGTTATTTGTGTAACAGTTCAGGTGCATTTGCACGGGGGAGGGGGGGGGGGGGGGGGGGGAATCAAAATACATAGAAGCCATACCCCGTGAAATATATGGTCCTTCTACTGAAATTTTGTCGAAGCAAGTAGATCTAGCAGTTACACCAGACTAAATGACGTAGCATTTTCTGCAGTTCTGTGGTCTCCAGGATGGTTCAAAGTATAATTGCTGTAAACAGAGACAAACATTGCATATATTAACACATCTTCAAGAAGGCTCTTGTTTGGGTAAGCGTACTACTGAAGTAAAATGAGCATAAATAATCTGTACTCTCCAAATACTTTGTAACGAAGCATGTTGGGATTTATTCTCATCTGCTTGCATTACTGAACCTCCTGATACCACTGTTGCCTAATAATAGACATGAATGTAATTAGTCTATTATCATTTTCTTTTCCAAAACCTTTCTTATTCTATTTTATAACTTGACTAGCTGAAGTCATTTTCTATTATTTGATGCCAGAAAAATTTGTTTAATTAGCAAATATTAATTAGTTAATGCCAGAAACATATTGTTATATTTCAGATAGTATGCCAATTAGTATTTCTGTTAAAACTAAGTAAAATCTTTTCTCATAATTCTAAAGTAGGTATTATTTTGTTTAACAACTAATGTTAGGAAAGTTTTGTCCACTTTAGTTTCTGTAAAATTAGCATTAATTATGAAAGTATTGTTGATGTACTTATTTTGCTAAATACTTAAATGAAATACTATTAATTGAATGGAGATTTGTATATTAATTTAATCAGTATTGTTTATAATATCTTTTACTGTAGCCAGTTGTATGTAATTTTTTTCATTATAATTAATGTACGTAATTAACAATAAGCAAATTTCCAGTATAATTGTGTGAAAGATATAAATAGGATGCATTCACGGCATGTGATGAGTATTGTTTTGTCTGAGGCATAATCCACGCTAGTTCAAAGTATTGTTAGGCTGCGATCTGAGGCACAAGCCACGCCAGCTGGAACTTTAATTTTAAACAAAGATGTAAAATTTTGTCAGTGTTATTAGTACAGAAAGAATAGCTACCGTGTTTAATCCATATTTGTGCCACATAAAGATGCACATCTCGAACTTTTGTATTCCACACACGAACTGTGAAAATTAGTATTATGGGATGCGTGTACCTGATTGTAATGGTTGTAATTAGTGAGACTTGTAAGCTGGCTATAAATGGGGACAACCGAGCATTTATGAATCATTAAGTGTCAATTGTGTGAGTTGCCTTCATTATTTGTAGTGAATTAGTTTTCACCCCATGAGATTTCACTCAGCTGCTACCGAGAGCAACAAACAAGAACAACCACAGAATAGTTGAACTATGACCAGATAATGGCACAATGTCATTTTGCATACTCTCCAAATAACATATTTGGAGAGTACACATTATTTACGCTCATGTTGATCCAGTAGTATGCTTTCCCAAAAAAGAGCCTACTTGAAGACGTGTAAATATATACCATGTTTGTCTGTGTTTACAGCAATTTGTACATTGTGCCATCCTGAAGGCCCCAGAACTGCAGAAACTATTATGTCGCTTAGCCTGGTGTAACTACTAGATCTACTCACTTTCACAAAAACAACATACTCATGTTTTAAAAAATTCTATAAATAATAAATGCTGAAACTTTCTAAGATTTGTTTGAATATTGATGTGTAAACAAGGTTGCCAAAATGTAAAAAAATTGATTCTGTAAGGACTCCAGTGAACATTTATTGAATCTGTAATTCTTAATGTGATAGGATGATGAAAAGTGGCGTCTCTGTGTTCCACTAAATCCTGTGTCTTCAATGGACAAAGCTACTGAAGTTACAGTAAGCAGAAAAAATAATTTGTTTTATTCACTCACTTGATATTTCAATAGTGTGTGAATCTTAAAAACTGAGCAGTTTTAACAATAACAGTATTGTTGAATGAACAAATAATCCTTCCCCAGGTGTGTTCAGTAGGTAGCTTAAAAAGAGAAATTATATTGTGTTTGCTCATCATTCACATGTCTGTTTCTTTTTCTAGCTATAACTCATTATCTGCCCCCCTCTCCAACCCACCCCCCACAATTCTATTTGCATGTTATATAACACTATTGCAACAAATTATTGACTTTCTTCCTACAACAATTACTAATTTTGTCGCAATTTAGTCCAAAACATGGAGTAAGTGCAAGTGTTGCAACAGTTTATATAAGATATGTAGGAAACTTTATAATGTTCAGAATTTTTTGAAATTGCTCCCTTTGTAAGATACTGGAATTACATGTTATATTTCATTTCAAAATAGATTTCAGTAATTTAGAATATTTTACAGCACAATTTTGCTGTTAAGTCTAGCACTTCATGTGGAGACAATTGAGTGTTTTGGACCAGTTTAAATGCCTCAAACAAAAGTTAACCGCATTGTGTTGAGTTAACCCTTTTTACAATTTTGAACATAGTTTGTCTTGAAAATTAGCAACCTTCAATTATTTACTGTGAGTGCAAATCAGCAGCCCAACAAGTTGCGTAAATTTAATACACTTTACCTGGATTTTTACTCCAGCTAAGGGTGTCTTCATCAGAAGTATTGATACATTTGTAACGTAGAATGAGTCACAAATATCATAGTAGAAAAGTGTTACATGAAACATTTTAATTGTAAAGAAAAATTATTGATGACAAGCAAATAATGTACTCACATGAGACATATAAAATTAGAGCATGCTGTGCTCAAGTTAAGTAAAAAACATCAGATTTTTCAGTAGTAAAAGATTGCATGCTAGGCAAATACTAGGTGGTTTATGAAAGGTCATAACAAATGTGGCTCGCCACTATGGGCTGATAAAGTGCTTGCTGTTGGAGCAGTATCAGACTGAGCCACTGTCTGCACTGGTGCCATCTAGTAGCAGCTAACAGAAATAGCTGATTTGTCCGGATGGTTGGAACAGACTTGAGCACTTTATTTCACCTGGCCGCCTTACGGGGGCTACCCAGGTATAATTGGATAGTAGGGCTGGAACTTCAAAGCCTTCCAATGTACCTGATTTTCTTGTAAGGGTTTACTCCTCTAGGAAAGCTGACTCCTGTACACCTCGAGAGCCCTCCATGCCATGTCTCATGTGAGTACTTAATTTGCCTGCTGTTATCATTAATTTTTCTTTACAAAATAAACATTTCATGTAACACTTTTCTAAGATACTATTTGTTATTAATTTTAGGTTATAATTCTATCAATACATCTGCTGAAGACACACTTAGCTGGTGTCGAAATCTGGATAAAGTGTATTTAATTTACACAAACTATTGGAGTGCTTATTTGCACTTGCAGCCTTTAACTACAACTGAGTTTGGTTGAAGACCACAATAATCTGGCCAGCAGAGGTGGACTGCTGGGAAATTTGATGAGAAAGAGATGTTCCCTCCAGTGGATTGCACTATCTTTTCAAGGGTGAACCTTTCTTTCCCAGCTAACTTCTACAGCATGACCCAATTACAATGGATATATGTAGAAGTCCACAACAATTAAATGACTAAACTTTCAGAGATACACAATCTCTGGACACATCAGATTCATAAGTGAGTGTAGAATTTGCTACATACTGACTCTGAAAGAGCTAACAAATAATGGACAAAAGCTAGCTTATTTATGTTTTAATAATTATCTTTTTAAAAATTTCAATTGTTCATCTAAATTTCTGATAATTTCAATATTACTATTTTAAGGCTGAATTTCTTGCTTTATTATTATATTGTACTCATGAAAGAATGTTTGTTTTAATCTTTGCCATGGCAGCTAGACATTGGTTCTACGCAAGAGGCCGCAGGAGTTTTATCTCCCAGCAGCCAAGCGGTGAGCCGCGTTAAGATTTTTTCCTTGTTTGTAATTTTTAAGTGTGTAACAAGTTTACATTGATTTGATTTACACGCGCACACACATACTTGCAGTATTAATGTGCTCTGTTTAGTTCCATCTCATTGTTTTATGCCATAATATCTGTGATCCAAAGCATGTTGTTCTCACTTTACATTCTATGTTCCTTTGTTGATTTCATGTACTGAAAACTTATTTAAGGCTACCTTGGTAATAATTTTTGTTTCATTGGAGAAAAAAAAAAATCAAAACTGTATTAATTTAGGACATATCACATTAGTAAGATGATGTTGCTGGGCAATGTCTGTCTTAATATTTTTCCAAGATATTATTATTATTATTATTATTATTATTATTATGTCCACAAACTACAGTAAATCTATAAAGAGGCAATTTCATCTATGGCGGGCACAAATTTTTTCCTGCAAGAATTGGAAAACTTACCTAAATATCTCTTATTGCAGATTATTGCACTTCAGCCTATGTATCATTTCTGTGAAGTGCATGGTTGAAATGAGTAAAAGTATGCTGTTTTTAAGCAAGCAAGTTCTTATTTTCAAATTTATTCTTATAACAGCCTCCTGTTCTTACTTTCTTCTTAAGATTTTCTCTCTCTCTCTCTCTCTCTCTCTCTCTCTCTCATTGTGTAGTATAGGTAAAAGGCTTGATTACACACAAGATGGTAGGATATATGATGTTAAGATTTGTGGGTTTTTCACAGAGTGTGAGCCCCTAAAAACACACTTTTCTGTGTATCAACACTTGATTGAACAGGTAGTTCACAAGCTTAACACAGACTGGTTGAAAGTGACTGTTGGTGGCGGCCGAGAGGCAGCTCGCCCAAAGACTATCGTAAAGATATTATAGTTCTCATGGTCGATTACAGCTATCGCTGCCACACAGCCCCCTCTCTCCCCTGCCGCACAGTACAGACTACTCTTGTTGAGGTGAGGGCAGGGGGGGGTGACAGCCGGCGATGATTCTGTGCGTGGAATCCAGGTGATTGACAGCTCCATGAGGTTGTCTGGCAGAGGCCATGGATGCGGTGAGCAGTGGGGCTGAAAACCTCAAAGTCTCTGATGTAAGGGGGCTGCCGAACCCGACGCATCAGCTGGTATGACGCTGAGGGTTGTGCAGGCAGGCACTCTAACAACACCTGAGGGGAGCAGAAAAGCTCTTGTGGCGTCCAGAGTAAATGAAGCAGGAGGGAAGAAACATTTTAGTAGCTCGTACCTACCTTACTGGGGAGAGGGGTGGGGGGGGTGGTGACGGCTGTACATAATATGAAAATTGAGCCTGTGTGAAGAAGAATTACAATGTCAGAAGAGAGTTGGGAGAGATAAAAACTTCAAATACCAGAACCTGGGCCTCAGGAAGAGGTTGAATGCTAAAGCCTCGGAAGGGGGAGGAGGGAAAGTGAGGAGAGATCTCAAACGGAGATGAGGGGGAAGGAAGAGTCGGAGAGGCAATTCGAGCAGGAGGGGGGGGGGGGGAAGGCAGAGACTCATTGGCAGGAGACGATGAAGAAGCCTAAGAGACCGGAAGAGAGGAATCAGCCTCGAACAGTATGAGAGGAGGATTGCCTTCGACTAGAGGTGAGGAGGGCTCGACATGAGCAGGTTTAATGTGGTTTACCGGCAGTGGAGGGAGAGTTATTGATAAGCAATGTGAAGGTGTTGGGGGAACATCTGAGCACCTGATGAGGGCCCGAGTAAGAAGGGCTGAGTGGAGGATGGACTGCATCATCCCATAGCATGACGAACTCGCAAGACTCCAGCGTTTTGGGAACAATGACCTGCAGAGGAGTGTGACTGGAGGGAGGTGGAGGGCAAATCCTCGTGCAATGCTAATGCACCCAGTGGTGTGGTGATGACCAAAGGACAGCCGAACCAAGAAACCCAAGAATGAAGGCAGGCTTTAGCCACTGTCTCTGTTGTGATGTTGGTGAGAGAGGTGACCTCAACCCAGCGGGTTGTCCGATCGATAGCCAACAAGACATAGTGGAAACCGTCAGCCAGAGGAAGAGGGCTGATGAGGTCGATATGGACATGTTGAAACCTGCCCGTGGGAATGGGAAAAGAGCCCAAAGGAGGGGAGGTGTGGGAGGTGATTTTCTTGCGTTGGCAGGAAATGGAGCCCCGAGTCCAAGATAAGTCTAGCTTGACATCTCGCCAGGCGAAATGTTCAGTGACAAGTTTGGTTGAAGCATGGATGTCTCGGTGTGAAACCTCATGTAATTTTTGGAAAACCTCACGCTGTAAGGGGCGAAGCTTGCCCGTAGTATCGTCAAAAGATTTCGCCCGTCACCCCAGGAAAAGAGATGTGGACGGGGTCGAGAGAGGAGGAATGATCAGAAACTAGTTGCATGAGCTCGTCATCAGCTGATTGGAGAATGGCAAGGTTAGAGAGGTCGATCAGGGAAGACACGACATCGACTCGGTAGAGGAAGTCGGCTACGATGTTGTCAGCACCCTTGATGTACCTGACATAAGTGATGAACTGAGAGATGAAATCGTAAGTATTGGAACCGTATAGGAGGAGGATTGGCCAGTGGATTTTGTATTGTGGCGGTCAAAGTTTTGTGGTCGGTGAGGACATGGAAAGGACGGCCCTTGATCTCAGAGCAGAACTGCTTGATGGCCTCGTAAATGACAATGAGTACTCAGTTGAAGGTCAAATACTTCCTCTCAGCATGATTTAATTTCTTTGAGAAGAACTGGAGAGGAGAGATTTTGCCGTCTAGAGATTGGCTAAGAACAGCACCAATGGCAGTGTAACTGGCATAGATTGTGGTAAAGATGTCCGCCTCCAGGTGAGGGTGAGCAATGGTAATAGCATTTGATAAACGGTTTTTAAGCTATGAGAAAGCCTCGGACATTGCGGGGGTCCAAGAGACGGGGCGAGTGCCTGAGGTATTCTTGCCTGCCAGCGCATCAGTGAGAGGGGCTTGAATGTCAGCAGTACCAGGCAAGTGTCGATAACAATAATTAATAATGCCTAAGAACTGCCTCAATTCTTTGAATGTGGAGGGGTGCGGCAATTCCTTGATGGCATTGACCTTTACAGAGGGAAGAGAAATGCCTCAGCCGAAACAGTGTATCCCAGAAACTTAACTGAAAGTAGGTCCATTTGATCATTGCTGTGATTCAACTCAATCCCTGTCTTGGCCAAAGTGTCACAGAGAATTTGTAAATGACGTTTGCTATCTTCAACAGAGGTGCTGAATAGTAAAATGTGATCTAAGTAAACAAAACAAAACCTTAGGAGAAGGAGAATCTTAGTGATGAAGCATTGCCAGGTTTGTATGGAGTTTTTAAGTCCAAATGGCATGAAGCGGTAGTGGTATAAACCTATCGGAGTCGTGATGGCAGTCTTCTCAAGATTCTCCGGCGCCATGGGTACCCGATGGTATGCACCTTTGCATTCGACCACAGAAAAAAAATTTAGCACCAGAGAGAGCATGAGTGAAATCGGCTACATTAGGAATAGGATACCTGTCCATGATTGTCTTAGCATTGAGCCTACGGTAGTCCCCACACTTTCACCAAGAACCATCACTTTTTTATACTAAGTGAATGGGGAGGACCAACTGCTAGAGGAAGGTTAGATTATGCCTGCTTCTAGTAATTCTGTGATCTGTGCTTCCACAGCCACAAATTTTTCAGCACACAGGTGTGTCGTCCTTGAGTCTGTCTGTGGATCGTGTCGGTAGTTACTATAAAAATGCACTGCCGAGGGCGGGAGGTAGTGGGGAGCCTGGCGTCCAGTGCGTCAGATTCGGCGGACATTGTTGTGGCAGTCGGCCCAGGGATGGGAGGCGACAGCTGACTGTCCCGGTTGGCTGTGATATTCGCTGGTGGCACCACTAGTGCAAGAGTGCAAGATGGCCGCAGGGCTACTGTGGCATGTGGGTCGGCAGGTGGAGTAATTGAAGCAGGCGCTGTTGTAGCAGACAAGAGTGCCACCTGGGAGTGCGAGCAAAATGGCTACAGAACTGCGGCGGTATGCGGGTCAGCAGGTGTAGTAGTTGACGCGGGCACCACCGGTGCAGGTGAGAGTGCCACCGGGGTGCGCAAGCAAGATGGCGGTCACAACACAACATGGCAGCCGGGAGGTCAGCCGAGACATGAACATTGGAAATACTCCGGGACTGTGAGCATACTGTAGCGTTTGAGTCTTTTGCTCGAACAGAAATACAATTGTTGCCAGCGGAGATAAACTTGGATTTATGTTTGTCCATGGGCTGACAACTAACAGGTTATTTAGACACGGGGGAAGTTAAAGTTTCAGTTATTAGGTCAGGAGGCTGAGAGTAGTGAATAGCGTGCAGAGCAGGTGCCAGTGGGCAGAGTGCATGTACAGTTTTCACATCTATGGCGTTTGGCCTTGCAACCACATTTTGTTTGCACACATCAGCATAGGAACGAGGAGCAAGGTTAGGTGGGTTATTTGAAGCACAATCATGCCTACGTGCGGGCACGGGAACATAAATAGCACAGCAAAATCTGGTACTAACCTTGCAATCCGGCCGCAGAGCAGAAAGACGTTGTTTGGCCACAGACAGCTACTGTTCAGCATGGGCAAGACGGCGTACAGTGCTTTCCCGTTCACTCCTGAGGTCAAGCAGTTGTTTATGTTCATCAAACCACTTATGCAGTAGCTTGTCAGTTATCACACAATTTGGTGTATATTCACTAACGACAGTAGCACTCGTCGAAGCGGAGCTGGAGGTCAACGAATCGCATGAAAAATGTTTGAGGGCTGGTGGAAAACAGAGCGGTGCACAAAATTGGGTGAAAGTTTATGATGTGTTAAAAATCTGTACCCACAATAGGTTCCAGAATGTCTGCCACTAAAACGTTCCACTCGAGAATGCAGTCAGGTGAAAGATGCAAAGAGTGTGTGGTTGAACCTGCTCACTAAAGTTGTGTGGCGTTGACAGCTTGCAGCAACGGTTGATGCGGGCAGAGGGGGCCAGTTGTCATGGTAGTAGGTAGTAGGGAAACATCCTCGCCGGTATCGATGAGGAATCTGGTGCCGGAAACAGTCGCGCAAATAGAGCCAACTGCCCTGAGTGGCAGTATGGTGAACAGAATGCAGCATCGGTAGACGCCTGTTAGTCTTCAGAGCAAGGGGCGGTGCCTACTTCCTCCCGCATGTTGCTTTTGGGTATGAGCATAGCGGACAACATTTCTTGGCAGTTGCACCAAAGCGACTGTGGAAGAGCAGAACGGGTAGTGAGGCAGCTGTTACAGTGGGTGAAGCTGAAGCGAGTGGGAGGCGGAGGTCAGTCTTCAGATTCGGTGGCGGAGACCCGCTGAGGTTTCTCAGTTGTGGGGGAATGCGGAATGTTACACGGATCGGCGAGGTCACCTGGTGTATGGGAGGTAAGTAGTGGTGCAGTTTGAGTGCAAGCAGACACGTCGAGACAGGCTTCACATAAGTAGGCAGCGTTAACCCGGTCAGCAATGCAGATGCGCTTGCTCGGAGACTCTAGGATATTGTAGGCCAGAGCCGTCTGGACGGGTAACACTAGCTTGTTGGTCCAGACTGCCATCAGAGTTGAGCCTGGCATTGCCTGCTCTCGACCAGCAGTCGAAGATGTCTTCACAACTGGGAAGGTTTCCTGGCGCCAAGGTGTCCCTCGTGCAGAATGTAGTGGATGATTTCGTCAGGAGTGCGCGTGACACGCTCCAGGATCATCTGCTTCGCCACAAAGTAGCGACGAGTAGTCGAAGGCGACATTACCAGATCGTAGATTAGGTTGATGTGCTCGTGCAGATGTGTGAGGAGACAGAGATAGCGAAGCGTCATCCAGGGAATGGTGGTCAAAGATTTGTTCTACCAAGGTGAACCATGTGGTCGGTGCCTCGAACGAAAATGGAGGCAACTTGGGCAGACGTCCTGGTGGCGGAAAAGGAGGAGAAGACAGTGCCTGAGGTCCCGCATCAGGCAGTGCAGCGTCAGGCTGATGTTTCAGTTGTTGAGGAGGCATGACGTGGAAGGCCGACACGGCAGAGGCACCAAATTGTGACGATAAAATGTGGGTCATGGATGTATACACTGGTGCACATGGCGGAGCTGTGGCACGCCGCGAATACAAATTTGAAGCACAGTGCACTGAGTTATCTGCAGTTGGCACTGATTGAGAATGTGTGCGCACAAAATGTTCCTGCAAAACACGTGCATTGTTCATTATTTGAGCACCAGAAAGTAAGTTCGGGGTCACAAAGTTGGAGTCCATTGTATGTCATTGAGCATTGTTGTTCTGGGCCAAATTGAACAAGTACGGATACAATTGCTGAGCTGTGTGCTGAGGCATCGAAACAAATACACTTGCCAAATAGTGAAGCAGCGGATAATTGAATGATGGTTGAGAAACCACAGCGAAGTCTGTTGGAAGGCGGATTGGCGTGTTCATTGTGGTCATAACCATGGGATCATGTACTGCCGTATTTCGCGAATTAACTCGGCGGGGACAAGTGAAGTGCACTAAAACGCACACTGTATCATGAGAAACTCAGTACGGGGTCACCAATGTGGGTTTTTTAAGAGGTGTGGACCACAGAAAACACACTTTCCCGTGTATCAACACTTTATTGACTTGACTGTTCACAAGCTTGACACAGACTGTTTGAAAGTTATTGTTGGTGGCAGCTGAGAGGTGGCTCATCCAAAGACAAGCATAAAGATATTACTTCATTCATGGTTGATTACGGCTATTGCCGCCACATTGGTATGAAAGTAGCAAGGATGATTGCAGGTATTAATAGATATGAACAATGGCAGCATGGTGTCCATAATCAGGAAACAAAAGCTGGGAATTAAATCATGGATGAAGCAGTTAGAGAGAACAGGCTTGGATGGTGTGGTGATATTACACGCATGGTAGAATCAAGGTAACTGAAGAGTGTCTTGGGTTCGGCAGTAGAGGATAGGAGTAGTCGAGGTAGCCCAAGAGAAAGTACTTGGATTCAGTGATGAATGGTTTTAAAGTAACAGGCTTAACATCAGCAGATGCAACAATGTTAGTATTGGATAGGGGATCATGGACAAATTTTATAAGGCGTCCTATGGTCCAGGCTTTGTGCTGAAAGGTGTAATCAGTCTCAGATAATGATTAGAGCTATGTTTCATTTGTATTAGCTATAAATGCCAAGTATCTGGTGTAAATGCTACATCAGTGCTTTAAAACCTAAATAAATAAATTTCAATGACATTAACTAAAATTACATTTTGCAACAAAATGTATTTCTCAAGTGATAAAATATCTTAATACACAGGTGGCAGACTTTTAACAATTACTATATATGTGTTATCTGTGAAATCACAGATAAAAATGCTAAAAGAGCATAAATTAATATTAGTAATAAATACTGTTTTATATATAAAGTTAGCTAAATTTTTCCACACACATTTACACACTACCGACCTACCACAGAGTAGATGAGATACATCTATGATATTTAACGTCATTTATAGCTGGATGTATAAAGAGCAATTGAGGGGGAGGGAGAGAAAACTACAGCCTAAAAAATTTTGCTAGAAGACTGCAATTATAGAGTTCTAAGATTTATCCTGGATGAAGTGTGTGTGTGTGTGTGTGTGTGTGTGTGTGTGTGTGTGTGTGTGTGTGCGCGCGCGCGCTAGGTGATAGTTTGGGGCCCTGAGTGAATGTTTGTTGGTCTGTGTGAAATCAGAGCACACTTACAAATTTCTAAACAGGAAACTGCCTAAGCACTCACAACGAAGTTCTTTAGCTTACCACCTCCAGGAAAAGTTACCCTCAAATTATACTATGAAATGAGAGGTAAATGAATCCTTTGAAATATTTAATAAGGCATGGAACTATATCAAAAATATAGATTAGACATCTTATGTGGCAGGAGTGTTCATTGCACTCATAACAATATCAAGTCTATTAAAGTAGACTTTGAATCTGGTTCTGAAATTTTTTTATGCAATTAGCCTAGGTGAACTTGAATTTCATTGTTATTACCAGCCACGTGTTTCTGCCATGTAGAATTATTCAAAGAAAATCTAAGCTTTGCAATTCAGGAATATTCCAGTCATCAGAATGAAACTTTCACTCTGTAGCGCAGTGTGTGCTGATATGAAACTTCCTGGCAGATTAAAATTGTGTTCCAGAACCGGGTACTCGAACCTGGGACCTTTGCCTTCTGTGATGCCCCATCGTGAGTCGTGTCGGGATAGCTCAGTATGTAGAGCGCTTGCCCTCAAAAGGCTAAGGTCCCAGGTTCAAGTCCCGGTTTCAGCACACAATTTTAATCTGCCAGGAAGTTTCATTCCAGTCATTGATTATTAAGAGGATGGTACTTTAGTCTACAAAGTATTGACTGGCACATCAATGGATTCATTGTAGGTTTTACAGAATAATAATTAAAATAACAGTCCAGATCGTAAGTTGCTATGTTTTTTACTGGCTACTGGTTTTGGTTCTACAGAACCATCATCAGGCCTTTGGCACCTTGTTGATGGATGGTATCAACGTATTTTAGTTATTAAAATAATTCTAACATCACCTTTTTTTTTTAAAAAAAGAGAGAGAGAGAGAGAGAGAGAGAGAGAGAGAGAGAGAGAGAGAGAGAGAGCAGCTTTTAAAAATTTACAGAATAAGTTCTTAATACACTTCTCAAAAACTGCCGTGAACAGCCTACTTAGACAACTTACACACAATATAAATATTTTTGACCTTGTAACTGCAAGTAGGCCTGATCTTATTACCATATAGACACAGGGTGTAATGACCATGATGTCGTCACAGTGGTAACAGTTACTGAATTTATCAAGCCATCAAAAAGATAAGGAGAGTTTTCATGCTTAAGAGTAGATAATCAGTTATTTTTCTTCTAAGGTAATGAATAGATTTCTATTTCATTCTGATATAATAATACATATGTAGAGAATATTCTTAGTGATTTACAGTCTAGAGAAGTGTATGTCAAGTAAATAGATTAAGGGTGGAAAAAACCTAATGTGGTTTAACAATAAAATTCAGAAAATTCTAAAGAAGTAGAAGCTGTTGCACTCTCGTTTCAAAATCAAGCATAAAAGAGAAGACAGGTGAAAGTTGCTAAAAATTCGTGCATCACTGCTGTACCTTAGCACAAGAACCTGTCAAGAGCTAGAGATAAATTTTGTAAAATCACTAACAGAGTTGAAGGGGTCATACAAATGCTATAAGAATTCATTTTTTCCTCGTTCTATATGGGACTAGAGAAGGAAAGCAAGTAACTAGTAGTGGTACCGCACACCTTTGGGTGGATTGTGGAGTATGTATGTAGATATAATAACAGTATGAAAAGTCCTTTTGGCCCCAGTACACAGAGAGAGAGTCCAGAATGGCATAAAAGTAATTGGAAAGAGTAGATTCCTTTTCATTGTAAAGAGAGAGTTTTAAGTTGTAGACACACACTGAAATAAACTTAAATGTATAACCAAAAGTAGAATTCTTAAGAAGTAATAAAACTGTGTGGGCTCATCCTTGATACACTAGGTCACCTTTAGCTTTCTTTTACTTTACCCAAAATTCCTGTAATGATTCCCTCATGTTTTACCTTATAATCAATCATTGAAGTTGTAACTGTGTTACTGGAAAGTGTGCAAAATTAATTTTTCCCAAGTATGTTATGAGTACATTTTAGCTTGTCTTTTGTCTTCACAGTGCTCAACATAACCGACACACTGATTGTTGCTAGCCTCCGTCTTATTTTATTGTACATGCTTCACTGACATTTCAAGTTTCTGTGGCAATTTATTTGGTATTACATTCTATAATTTATTTTATCTTTAAGCTTATAATTCCAGAGAAGGTACATTATTTGGATAGCTACCATTCAAGTTACCATTAGAAATGTTAACATTTTTTAACTCGACACTTCATGAAGTCTCACTTTCCTGTCTTCTTAATTTGTAAATATAAACTTATTCTACTTCTATTGAAATTTTGCTATATCATTTTATTTTGTTACTGTAAACTGTTCACATCTTCAGCTGCCATTAGAATTGAATCCCTGCACGTTTTTGTAACAAAATTCTGAAGTTTCACAGCTATTTGGTTCAGATTGATGTGAATGTTATGTGAAAACTATGTAATACACCCTTCTTTTCAAGGCAGGAAATGAAAGCCTCTGACAGCTTTTGCATGTTTGTGGCTGCATGCAAAAACTGAACTAATATGCTAAATTCTGCTGGTCTATTCTATTGTATCACTGTATGTAAAACAGAAATTTGTTACATATAGCCATTTACTGTTGTTCCACAGTCAATGTGCTGAGAACCAAACCAGTAAAACTTTAATGCAACATGCAATTTTATTTTTATTTTACTTGCATTAGGTGTAAAACAGGTTTTGTATTTAATTACCCCTATATTTTTAGTTGCATATAGATGCTGCATCAGAACCATCATGTGGAGATGAAAAGAGAGAGGAAGATTTCTTTGCAGAACATACCAATATGGAGCCTACGCAGTCTGGTGGCCTGGAAGAACAGGAGCAACCACGTGAAGTGAGTTGACTTGTACAATTACTCATAAAGTGTGTGTGTGAACAAACTGCACCTGGATAATGAGCTTAACAATCATAAAATCCAAGAAAGAAGGGGAAAAAGTGCAAATATGGTAAGACCAGGTTGAAACTGATACTTACCAAGTGGCAGCAGACTAATTCTTAAAAAGAGTTAGAGACCTAACAACCAAATAAAAAAAATTGTGAACTTCTTTCCAATTTGCATTTGAGTAACTGACCTGACTGGGCAACTTATCTGTATTAATGAATACAATGTGTCATAGCAGTGATTTATTTATCCCTCAATGCTGCCTGTTATATTGTTGCTAACACTATCTTCATTCAATTGTAATATCATGTATGTTCTTTAAATATTGTTAATTTCGGTGTTGTAAAACAGCTGTCTTCAGGTCCACTGTTGTGTATTTTGTGATATTTTTCATATTAAATCTAATCTGTAATATGGGTGTGACGGCAGTATAATCGTATTCTTTTATCTGGGTACTCGGTTGTGATTTGATTTGATCTTATTAGTGCAGGGATACAAAAACTGCAGTCTTAGCCCAATTTTGCCTGCACTGAAACATTTTTTTTGGTCCAGTTTCGATCCAGTAAAACATACCGTATCCTTACAAAGTAGAAGACCCTATACTAATTCAGTATTGGTAAAGATTTCTCCAGGACTTAGTGATGTGCATATTTTGTCCTTTGTCTTGCTGCACATCTCATTAGTATGCCATGTGTTTGTGTCGTAGTCCTATATTCTATATGCCACCTGAGAGTTACATGTTTCATCAGCCCTGATATAAGAAGATGCAGAGAGCAATTTCGTGAAAGTGGAGAGCCTTTTCTTCCTCCTGAAAGTGATGAATTGCTGTTGCCCTCCATTAAAATAGAATATCTTAAAATAAAATAAAACAAAAAAACAAACAGGGCAGACCGATAGGCCGCCCAACCTTAGGTTTCCCAGTACACTAAGGAGAATGGAAAAGGTGATGGCTAAGTATTAAATAATTTGAAGAGTCGTTTTGCATTTCAAGGACAGAAATGTAAATATTCCAATGTAGAAAAAGACTTGCTTAACTTCGTAATTCAAAACAGGAAATGTGATTTTGTTGTTACAACAGACATGATTCAGGTGCAAGGCTGCAGAATAACCTAGAGTTTGATATACATCGTTTCTTGGAAGTTATCCCAACATGTGTGAAAGCAGTGAATCTAGTCCTGGTAAAATACATAATTTTTATTTGTTTATGTGACATTTGAACTGAACATCGATATTAGGTATACAACTCAGCTGTTCCGCCATCTTAACCTCCCATCACCACTCACAATAGGCGATACCAACGTAAACATCATGGTAAGAATTCGTGCGACTTGCTCTATAATTTTACCCCAAAGATTAACTCCATTGACCACATCAAATTAAAATCATGTCTGTGCTTAAGAAGTCTGTGTATTACATACTGCTTTTAAGACTGCACAGACAGTGTTAAAAACACTGTCAACTGCTATGGTTGGCTGCAGTACAGAAGGAGACTATTTAATTTTATATCAAAACATCAGCTTTCATCAATAGCCGCACCATTTTTGTGAATGCATACAAAAATATAGCTGTTGTTTTGCAAAACAGTTACTAATTTTGAAAGACTGTTTTATTGTCTTTCTAAAACCAAAATAAATGTGAGCATGTAATTTTTGGAACCAATTAGTTACACGAAGGAGAGGGGGGGGAGGTTGGATGGAATCTAGTTTATAGGCTGCACCACAATTTTGCGAGCCAAAATTTGGAAAAAAAAAGTGCATCCTATATTTACCCAAATACAGTAGATGTAGGAGGAACATTCTTAGGAAGCTTCAGTACCTAAATACCTTTGAGGTCTTGCAAAGCTAATGCAGTGCCTTAGCCATCACCTTCTCATCTTTCTATGAAAATATTTTGAGCACTATCTTCTTAAGCCAATCAAGTGTTCCCATCCTCTTATAGCCAAAGATAGGATATCCTTGGATATCCCTGTTGAAAAATAGTCGTCATAAAAATCGAGACTATGGTGATTTCTTCTTTTTTGCTTCTGCTCTCTCTCAGTCCATTTATCTAGAAAAGTGTTCCTGTCTTAAAGGTAGAAGTGTCGATTACTCCCTTCACTCTGAGACACTCATTTAACTGTAGGTCTTAGGCTGTCCTTTGCATGTATGTGTAGGAAGTCATCCTCACCCCCCCCCCCCCCCCCCCCCCCCCCCCTTCTCTCTCTCTCTCTCTCTCTCTCTCTCTCTCTCTCTCTCTCTCTCTATATATATATATATATATAATATATATATATATAGAGAGAGAGAGAGAGAGAGAGTTATACAGTATGTCTGCCTAAGTGTACTTGCGTCTGTGTAAATGTGTGGGTGTTGTTGTTGTTATGGTCTTCAGTCCGGAGACTGGTTTGATGCAGCTCTCCACCCTACTCTATCCTGAGCAAGCCTTTTCATCTCCTTATAAGAATGGCAACCCACATCCACTTGAATCTGCTTACTATACGCATCTCTTGGTCTCCCTCTGCGATTTTTACCCCACACACTTCCCTCCAATGCTAAATTTATGATTCCCCGATGTCTAAGAATGTGTCCTACCAAGCGATCCCTTCTTTTAGTCAAGGTATGCCAAAAATTCCTTTTCTCACCAATTCTGTTCAGTACCTCTTCATTAGTTATGCGATCTACCCACCTAATCTTCAGCATTCTTCTGTAACACCACATTTCAAAAGCCTCTATTCTCTTCCTGTCCGCACTGCTTATCGTCCATGTTTCACTCCCGTACAAGGCAACACTCCACACAAATGCCTTCAGAGAAGACTTCCTTACCCTTAAGTTAATATTCGATGTTAGCAAATTTCTCTTTTACAAAAATGCTTTTCTGCCCATTGCCATTCTGCATTTTATATCCTCTGTACTGCGACCATCGCATGTTATTTTACTACCCAAGTAACAAAACTCATCTACCACCTTCAATGTTTCATCACCTAATCTAATTCCTTCAGCATCGCCTGATTTTCTAAGACCGCATTCCATTATTTTTGTTTTGCTCTTGTTAATGTTCATTTTATATGCACTCTTCAACACGCTGTCCATTCCATTCAACTGCTCTTCCAGGTCCTTTGCTGTCTCTGACAGAATTACAATGTCATCGGCAAAACGCAATATTTTTATTTCTTCCCCCTGAACTTTAATCCCTATTCCAAATTTTTCCTTGCTTTCCTTCACCGCCTGCTCGAGGTACAAATTGAATAGCATCGGAGAAAGGCTACAACCCTGTCTTACTCCCTTCCCAACTGATGCTTCCCTTTCATGCCCTTAGAGTCTAATAACTGCGGTCTGGCTTTTGTACAAGTTGTAAAACTCTCATTTCCCTGTATTTTACCCCTGCTGACTTCAGAATTTGAAAGAGTGTGTTCCAGTCAACATTGTCAAACGCTTTCTCCAAATCTACAAAAGCTAAAAATGTAGGTTTGCCTTTCCTTAACCTATCTTCTAAGATAAGACGTAAAGTGAGTATTGCCTTCCGGGTTCCTACTTTCCTCCTGAATCCAAACTGATCTTCCCCGAGGTCAGCTTCTACCAGCTTCTCCATTCTTTTGTAGATAATTCGTGTTAAAATTTTACAACCATGATTTATCAAACTAATGGTTCTGTAATTTTCACAACTGTCTGCGCCTGATTTCTTTGGAATGGGGATTATTACATTTTTCTTAAAGTCTGAGGGTATTTCGCCGGTCTCATACATCCTACATACCAGTTCAAATAGTTTTGTCATGGCTGGCTCTCCCAGAGACTTTAGTAGCTCTGAGGGTATGTCATCTATTCCTGGGGTCTTGTTCCTACCTAGGACTTTCAGGGCTCTGTCAAATTCATCTCTCAGTATACTATCTCCTATTTCATCTTGATCTACTTCCTCTTCCCTTCCTACAACATCGTTTCTAAGTTCATTTCCTTTGTAGAGCTGCTATGTACTCTTTCCACCTTTCAGCTTTCCCTTCTTTGCTGAGAACTGGTTTCCCATGTGAGTTCTTGATATTCGTAGAGTTGCTTTTCTTGTCCCCAAATGTCTCTTTTATTTTCCTGTAGGCGGTATCTACTTTTCCCCTTGCTATACATTCTTCTACAGATTTGCATTTGGCTTCTAGCCACTCCTGCTTAGCCATTTTGCACGTCCTGTCAATCTCATTTTTTTTAGTTGTCTGTACTCCATTTTGTCTGTTTCATTTACTGCATTTTTATATTTTCTCCTTTCATCAATTAACTGCAGTATTTCCTGTGATATCCATGGATTTTTTGTAGGTCTTGCCTTTCTACCTATTTTGTCCTCCGCTGCCTTCACTATTTCATCTCTCAATGCTACCCATTCCTCTTCTACTGTTTTATTTCCCCCTGTTTCTGTCAATTGTTGCCTAAATATCCCTCTGAAATTCTCCAGAACTTCACTTTCCTTCAATTTATCTAAGTCCCATCTTGTTATTTTCCTACCTTTCTGCAGTTTTTTCAGCTTCAGCCTACAGTTCATAACCAACAAGTTATGGTCAGAGTCTATATCTGTCCCTGGGTATGTCTTACAGTTTATCACCTGGTTCCAGAATCTGTTTCATCATTATAAAATCTATGAGATACCTTCCGGTGTCTCCTGGTCTCTTCCACGTATACACCCTTCTTTTGTGATTCTTAAACCATGTGTTTGTTATGATTAAATCATGTTCCGTGCAAAATTCTACCAGGCGACTTCCTCTTTCATTCCTCCTGCCCAGTCCATATTCACCTACTATTTTTCCTTCTCTTCCTTTTCCTACTACCGAATTCCAGTCTCCCATAACAATTAAGTTTTCCTCTCCCTTAATTGTCTGAATAATTTCCTTTAGCTCCTCATATATTTCTTCGATCTCCTCATCATCGGCAGAGCTAGTTGGCATATAAACCTGTACTACTGTTGTCGGTGTTGGCTTCGTATCTATCTTGACAATGATAATGCGATCACTGTGCTGCTCATAATAGTTTACCCGCATTCCTATTTTCTTATTCATTATCAGTCCTACTCCTGTGATACCCCCAACTGATTTTGTATTTATAATGCTGTACTCACCTGACCAGAAATCCTGTTCATCCTGCCACCGAACTTCACTAATCCCCACTATATCTAACTTCAACCGATCCATTTCCCTTTTTAAATTTTCTAATTTTCCTACCCGATTAAGGGATCTAACATTCCACGCTCCGATCCGTAGAATGCCAGTGTTGTCTTTCCTGATGATAACATCCTCCTGAGTAGTCCCCGCCCGGAGATCCGAATGGGGGACTATTTTACCTCCGGAATATTTTACCCGAGAGAATGCCATCATCATATTTCCATACAGTAGAGCTGCATGTCCTCGGGGAAAAATGACGGCTGTAGTTTCCCCTTGCTTTCAGCCGTTCGCAGTAGTTGTGTGGCAAAGCCACATTAGCTGATGTTACAAGGCCAGCTCAGTCAATCATCCAGACTGTTGCCCCTGTAACTACTGAAAAGGCTGCTGCCCCTCTTCAGGAACCACACGTTTGTCTGGCCTCTCCACAGATACCCCTCCGCTGTGGTTGCACCTACGGTATTGCTATCTGCATTGTTGAGGCACGCAAGCCACCCCACCTCGGCAATGTCTGTGGTTCATGGGGGTGGGTGTATGTGCATTTATTTACCTTCCATTTTTTTCCCCCAAGGTAAGTCTTTCCTGTCCCGGGATTGGAATGGCTCCTTACCCCCTTCCTTAAAACCCTCATCATTTCCTTTTCCCTCTCCTTCCCTTCTGCCTGATGAAGCAGCTAGGCTGCGAAAGCTAGCATTTGTGTGTGTGTGTGTGTGTGTGTGTGTGTGTGTGTGTGTGTGTGTCTGTGTGTTTATTTGTTGCTATTACTGCCTGTGCCCCTTCGCCTGGTAAGTGTACTTCATCTATTTTTTACGTATATTTTTCCTGTTAGGAATTTTTCCTCTATATATGAAAATTATAGAGGGAAACTTTCCCGGTGGGATAAACAAAAATAAAAATAGAAAACAGATGACTTACCAAAAGGACCGGCTCGTCGATAGAAACAAATAAAATAAATAAAATCACACACATACAAGCTTTCGCAACCTAGCTGCTTCGTCAGGCAGAAGGGAAGGAGAGGGAAAAGGAAATTATGAGGGTTTCAAGGGAGTGGATAAGGAGTCATTCCAATCCCGGGACAGGAAAGACTTACCTTGGGGGGAAAAAAAGAGGGTAAACAAAAACACACACACTTGCGTCTGTGTAAATGTGTGGGTGTGTGTGTTTTTGTTTACCCTCTTTTTTCCCCCCAAGGTAAGTCTTTCCTGTCCCGGGATTGGAATGACTCCTTATCCACTCCCTTGAAACCCTCATAATTTCCTTTTCCCTCTCCTTCCCTTCTGCCTGACGAAGCAGCTAGGCTGCGAAAGCTTGTATGTGTCTGTGTGTGATTTTATTTATTTTATTTGTTTCTATCGACGAGCCGGTCCTTTTGGTAAGTCATCTGTTTTCTATTTTTATATATATATATATATCTGTTTTATATATATATATATATATATATAAATAGAAAACAGATGACTTACCAAAAGGACCGGCTCGTCGATAGAAACAAATAAATAAAATCACACACAGACACATACAAGCAAGTCTGTGTAAAGTCTGTGTAAATGTGTGTGTGTGTGTGTGTGTGTTTTTGTTTACTTTCCTTTTTTTCCCCTAAGGTAAGTCCTTCCACTCCTGGGATTGGAATGACTCCTTTTCCACTTCCTTAAAACCCAAATCCTTCCCTTTTCCTCCCCTTTTTTCCTCTTTTTCCTGAAGAAGCTGCCAGTGGTGGCGAAAGCTTGTATGTGTGTTTGTGTGTGATTTTATTTATTTTATTTGTTTCTATCGACGAGCCGGTCCTTTTGGTAAGTCATCTGTTTTCTATTTTTATTTTTGTTTATATATATATATATATATATATATATATATATATATATATATATATATTATTAAGACGAAAAATTCCTAGCAGGAAAAATAAAATATAAAAAATAGACGAAGATTACTCACCAGGCGAAGGAGCACAGGTGTGACAGCATCACAAATAAATAAATGAATACACACACACACACAATCGCAAGCTTTCGCAACCCAGTTGCGTCTTCAGGCAGTAGGGAAGGAGAGGGAAAAGGAAACGATGAGGGTTTTAAGGAAGGGGGTAAGGAGCCATTCCAATCCCTCATCGTTTCCTTTTCCCTCTCCTTCCCTACTGCCTGAAGACGCAACTGGGTTGCGAAAGCTTGCGATTGTGTGTGTGTGTGTGTGTGTGTGTGTGTGTGTGTGTGTGTGTGTGTGTGTGTATTCATTTATTTATTTGTGATGCTGTCACACCTGTGCTCCTTCGCCTGGTGAGTAATCTTCGTCTATTATATATGCTCAACTTGTGAGGAAACTTGTCTGATATGTGCATTGATTCATGGTAACTTTCTGCACCAATTCTCAGGCTTGAGGCAAATTCTGCACATTTTAATGAAAATAAACTAATTCTGATGATCCATATTCCGTTTCACATGTTTCTTTCCACACCTTATTTGTGCTCCATGATGCTGGAGGGGAAATAGGTGGGCATGTACATGCATTGATGGTCCCCTCAGGGGGCCCACAGCTCTTTTGTGGGTATGTGTGTGGTGCACACAGGGCCCTGAGCTGAGGCAGCCTTTTTTCTGTCCCAGGCTGCTTCACTTTCCCTCCCGGTTCATGCCTTCACCCGGAGACGGGTGTCTTTTGTGAGTCAAGGTGGTTTCCTGTCCTAACCTTTCTTTTTCCTTGGTTTCTTCCTTTCCTAACCTTTACTTCTGTCTTTCTCTCCTTGCTGTACTTTCCTAGCCTTTCTCTCCTCCTCATTAGTCTCCGCTTCGGTGTTTGAGACACTTCTTTCTCTTCTATTCTTCTTCTTTCCTCCCTGTGCGTGTCTGAAGGCCGACCCATGCGTTATCAAGTGTAGAAGCTGACGGGGTAACGCGTAATTCCCTGCCCCGGGTAGACAAGTAGGGCACGTATGTACCTCCTGGTAAAGGCCAGTCACAGGGAGGGGTGATTACCCGAGCTGGTACCTTCCGAACATGCCGATTGGTCCCTCCGTCATTTCTCGGGAGGTGTGACCTGAGGTGTGAACAATCACCTAAGGCAGGTAAGCCCTCAGAGAGGGCCCCTATTAGGAAGGAGCGCGCCATCGGAGACGCCGGTAATCACGGGGGACATTTCCGCAATGACTTCCTTCTCTTCTTCTGTGACTTTGACCCAGAAACGAAAGATAGATTTGCCTCAGCATAAGAAAACTTTGCCCAATCTCCCGAAATTCCTAGTTGTCTCTTGAACCAACGGTAAAGATTTCAATTCTGTAAATCCTTTCGTCATTCAGAAAGGTGTTAATGCGATTGCTGGTCCTGTTAACACATGTTCACGTCAGTGCAATGGTACATTGTGGCTGGAAGCGGACAGTGCCTTCCAGGTGCAAAAACTAATACGGACTACTTTGCTACATACGTTTCCTGTCCAGGTAAAAGCGCATCGCACACTCAACTTGTCACGGGGGGGGGGGGGGGGGGTAATTTTCACAAGATCCCTTGACGGGTTGTCTTACGAAGACATACAAACCTATATGTCCAATCAGGGTGTAACAGCCATGCATAGGGTGTTGAAAAAGGTAGATAACCAGCTGACACCAACTCGTACTGTGTTTTTGACGTTCGAAAGAGTTGAACTCCCGTTGAAGGTCAAAGCAGGGTATGAAGTTATCTCCGTCCGCCCTTATGTACCAAACCCAACGTGCTGTTTCCAATGCCACAGATACAACCACACCTGTCAATCTTGCCCTAATGCAGCAAAATGTGTGACTTGTGGTAGGGACGTCCATGAGGGGGATTGCCCACCTCCATCCCCTCACTGCCTTAATTGCAATGGTGACCATGCGGCTTCCTCTCGGGACTGCCCTATATATAAGGATGAAAAGGTCATTCAGCAAATTCGGGTCATGGAAAAGGTATCAACATCTGCCGCTCGAAAGTTGTTGGCGAGTCAAAAGCCCACTGTCCTCCCAGCGGGCACATACATTAAGGTCCTCACCTCCACTCGACCTGCTAAGGATGCAGGTACGCAGACCTGTGATTTCACTTTCGCTGACACAGTTGTGCGATCGGCCAGCCCAAAGATTGCCCATTCCATGTCCCCGCTTCCTCCTGCTGCTTCTAAAGTTCAGTTTTCGTCAACCTCTAATAAACCGCGGGCACCTAAACAAGATGCCCGGACTTTGAAAAAGGAATCCGTCCGTGAAGATTTTCTACGTTCTCAGGCTTCTCAACCGTCAACTGCCTCTTCTCACCGTCACTCTTCCAGAAGAGCCAACAAAAAAAGTTGTTCCTCTCCTTCCCCGCCGAGGCGTGACCCATCCGTCGCGCCGCCCAACAGTAGTCGGCCCCGATCATCTTCTGTCTTTCCGGGACGCACTACTGTTAGCCGGGCAACCGGCATTTTACCGGCGGCAGAAGCTGCCCCTCCTGATAAACTCGGGAAGGTGGCAGATGTATCATTTGAACCTATGGAACATGACACTCTTCCTCTAGATGGCAACAGTAGTGCTCCCTCGAAGTCCAGTCCTCAGCGGCCGTCGAGTGACCCCCACCTGCTTGTTCCTTTTTATCTTCCTTTCTTCTCTTATTTTTTATCATGGCGCTCCTTCAATGGAATATTCGCGGCTTTCGTTCCAATCGGGAGGAATTAAAACTACTCCTTCGATTGCAATTCCCGCTTCTAGTTTGTCTCCAAGAAACGAAGTTATGTCCAAGTGATCGTGCAGACTTCCCCCACTACACCTCTGTGCGTTTCGACCTGCCACCTGTGGAAGGTACCCCAGGAGGGAAGGGTTCTGATGCTCATTCGGGATGACATCTATCGCCATCCCATTTCATTGCATACTCACCTACAGGCAGTTGCCATCCGCATCACTCTATCCACCTTTTTCTTTTCCCTTTATAATATATATTCGCCATCGTCATCTGCCCTTACTAGGGCAGATGTGCTACACCTCGTTGACCAGCTCCCTCCACCTTTCGTGTTGGTAGGTGACTTTAATGCCCACCACCCCCATGGGGCTCTCCGGCACCTTGTCCGAGAGGCTCCCTTTTGGTGGACCTTCTCCAACACCTCAATCTTGTCTGCCTCAACACCGGTGCACCGACCTTCCTTTCCGACACAACACACACTTATTCCCATATAGACCTCGTGATATGCACTTCTCAGCTTGCCGTTCGGTTTGAGTGGTATGCACTTGGCCACGTACTCGAGTGACCATTTTCCTTGTGTCATCCACTTCCTGCATCATTCCCCATCTCCTCGTTGCACCAGTTGGAACATTCCCTAAGCCGACTGGGGGCTTTATTCTTCCATGGCAGTTTTTCACAATCAGGACTTCTCCAGCTGTGACAGTCAGGTCGAATACCTCACAGAGGTTATTCTCACAGCTGCCGAACATTCCATACCTCGTACACCCTCTTCTCCACGTCGCGTCCCGGTCCCTTGGTGGACTGCAGCCTTCAGTGACGCTCTTAGAGCCCGGCGCCATGCTTTACGCACCTTCCGCCGCCACCCATCGTTGGAGAATAGTATCAACTATACACGACTGCGAGCGCAATGTCGTCGTGTTATAAACGCCAGCAAAAAAGCTTGCTCGCTTGCTTTTACTAGTTCTTTTAACCGCTTTACTCCCTCCTCGGCTATCTGGGGTGGCCTACGCTGTTTATCTGGCATCAAGGTCCACTTTCCGATTTCTGGCCTGACCGTCGAGAACACACTCCTTGTGGACCCAATGATGTTTCCAACGCTTTGGGCCGTTTCTTTGCTGAGGCTCCAAGCTCTGCCCGTTACCACCCTACCTTCCTCCCTCGCAAACAGGTAGAGGAGGCACGGCAGCCTTCTTTCCACTCTTTTAATCGTGAAAGTTATAATGTCTCCTTCACCATGCAGGAGCTAGACTGTGCTCTCGCCCTGTCCCGATCTTCTGCACCCGGGCCCGATTCCATCCATATTGAGATGCTGAAGAACCTTTCTCCTGCGGGCAAGTGTTTCCTACTTAGCACCTATAACCGCATGTGGACTGAAGGTCATGTTCCCACAAGTTGGCGTGAAGCCATTGTTGTCTCCATCCCAAACCAGGGAAGGACAAACATCTTCCATCTAGTTATCGCCCTATTTCTCTTACTAGCTGTGTCTGTAAGGTGATGGAACACATGGTTAACGCTCAGTTGGTCTGGCTCCTTGAATCTCGATGCCTCCTGACTAATATCCAATGTGGTTTTAGTAGACACCGATCTGCTGCTGATCACCTCGTCACCTTGTCAACCTTTATTTTGAATAACTTTTTAAGTAAGCGTCAAACGGTAGCAGTGTTCTTCGACTTGGAGAAGGCTTATGATACCTGTTGGAGAGTGGGCATTCTCCACACATTGCACACATGGGGCATTCGGGGCCGCCTCCCTCTTTTCATTCAAGCGTTTTTGGCGGATCCCAAGTTCCTGGTACGGTTGGCCTCTATTTCGTCAGATACCTTTCGCCAGGAGAATGGGGTGCCACAGGGCTCCGTCTTGAGCATGGCTCTTTTTGCCATTGCAATCAATCCAATCGTAGACTGCCTTTCAGCCGACGTTTCCGGATCCCGTTTTGTACATGATTTTGCAATTTATTGCAGCACCCATTGGATGTGTCTCTTGGAGCGTTGTCTTCATCGCTGTCTTGACCGCCTATATAATCCTGGAGCATTGCGAACGGCTTCCACTTCTCCACTTATAAAATGGTGTATACAAACTTCTGGAGATACAAGGAATTTCTTCCACCATCTTTACGTCTCGGCCCCGTAGCTCTCCCTTGCATTGAGACAACGAAATTCTTGGGACTCTTGCTGAATCGCAAGCTTTGCTGGTTCCCACACATGTCTTACCTGGCTGCCCGTTGTGCCCGATCCCAAAATGCTCTCCGTGTCCTCAGTGGCACATCATGGGGAGCGGATCGTACCGTCCTGCTTCACCTTTACCAGGCCATTGTTCAGTTGAAGCTCGACTACGGAAGCCTTGTATACTCTTCTGCACGGCCGTCAATTCTCCGCCGTCTCAACTCTATTCACCATCGGGGATTACGCCTGGCGATCGGTGCATTTTATACCAGCCCTGTTGAAAGTCTGTATGCCGAGGCTGCTGTATTACCCTAGACCACTCGGCGTGACATACTCTTGTGCTGGTATGCATGCCGCTTGCGGTCGATGCCCAACCATCCATTTTACCGATTTTTTTTGACAACTCACTCGATCGCCAGTATCAGTTGTCTGCGACAGCCTTGCTTCCACCTGGAGTTCGGTTTCACCGCCTGCTTCAGCGACTCGATTTTACCCTTCCTTCAACCTTCAGGTTGAGCGAGAGCCCATTGCCACCGTGGCATCAGGCTCAGGTTCACACTCGCCTTGAACTTAGTTCGCTGCTCAAGGAGAGCACCCCGGATTTGGTATACCGCTCTAGGCTTGTCAAACTCCGTTCGCGGTTTGATAATGCCATATTTATCTACACTGATGGTTCCAAGACCACTGACGGTGTCGGATCTGCCTTCGTCGTCGGTGACAACCGTTTCCAATACAATCTCCTTGACTGGTGCTCGAATTTCACGGCTGAGCTTTTTGCCCTCCACCAGGCTGTTTTTATATACCTGCTGCCACTGCCATCCTTTTTAAGCCATCTGTTCGGACTCCTTTAGTGCCCTGCAGAGTCTTAAGGGGACCCTCTCTCGACCCATCCTCTCATGTATCGAATCCAACGCTCCCTCCAGTTGGTAGCAGATGACAGCTGTCGTGACCACGTGGGTGTGCCCAGGAATGAGACTGCTGACATAGGAGCCAAGGCAGCAGCTATTCTGCCTCGCATGGCTACTTTTTGCGTCCCATTGGACAATGTTCCACGGGCTCTTCGCCGGAGTATTGTGTCGTCCTGGCACAATGCGTGGTTCTCACTCCACGACAA
This sequence comes from Locusta migratoria, assembly GCA_026315105.1. Lineage (NCBI taxonomy): Eukaryota > Metazoa > Arthropoda > Insecta > Orthoptera > Acrididae > Locusta > Locusta migratoria. The sequence goes on from CM048749.1 coordinate 61,118,096, forward strand.
TAAATTGAGAACTGTAAAACCGATCCCGGCTGCTTGGAGGACCTCCTTACGCCCCTCTCGGTGAGAGGTGGTCATCCTGGCCCGGTTGCGGATTGGTCACTGCCGTTTCAGCCACCGTCATTTGCTAACCGCCGACCCTGCACCGCTGTTCTCCTGCGATGAATTGCTGACGGTGCGACATGTTTTACTGTCTTGTCCCAATTTTAGTCATCTTCGTGTAGCCCTTCACATTCCGTCTACTCTGGAAGAACTTTTAGCTGATGACACACGAGCAGCTGCTAGAGTTTTGCGTTTTATCAACATGGTCAATCTATCAAAAGATATTTAACCCTTTTAATTGTTTTTTATCTTTCGTTTTTAGCCTTCTTTTGATACTTTATGTGGTAGTTACCAATTTTTTCGAGATCTAGCGACTCTCTGTTCTTATCTGGGCGCTAATGACCTTAGCAGTTGTGTGTCCTAAAAAAAAAAAATAAATAAATAAAAGAGGGCGTTGATGGTCCCACAGTCCTACCAAACGCTTCCAGGAAGGAAGAGGATTATTCTGTTTTCCTTGGGGTACTGACAAGTCATTATAAGGCATTATTTATAGGAATACAGAGTGTATATGCTCCAGAACAATTGGAAGAACAATGAAAAACCTGGTAATTTTTTCATCCAGGATATCCTAGACCTCTAGAATTTCTTAAAATTGCAGGAATTTTTCATTGTAGTCAGTTAATATTTTGTAATTTTAACTGGTAAGAATGTAGCTTTTGCCTGCTACTGCACTATAATACTGCAGCATTAAAACATAAACGAGAGACTAACACAAAAATAAAACTGTAGTTAGGCCTACAAAGAAAATGTGCCATTTCAAGATATATAAAACATAGCTACCATTCCCTGTTCCACTCATTGCACTTCTCCATTATCTGTTGTAAACTAAATATCTGGTCTTGACAGCCTCTAAGAGGCCTAAAGCCGTACTGATTTTCATCTAACTTGTCCTCAGCTAATACTCGCACTCTCCTTTCAACAATACCTGAGAATATTTTGCCTAAAACACTAATTAAAGAGATATCTCAATAGTTGTTACAATCTTTTCTGTTTCCATGTTTGAAAATTGGTGTGATTACTGCTTTCATTCAGTTTGACGGAAACTGTCCAGATCCCACACCTTTTCAATTATCCTATGTAACCATTTGAGAGCTGACATTCCACTGTATTTGAAGAGTTCCAGCTTAATTTGAACATTTTCTCCACTTCCTCAAATGTGATCCCGTTTCCATCATCATTCACATCCCGTCTACCTCAAAATCTGACATGATTGAATGTTTCACCTACATTGAGCAATTCTTCCATCTGCTCAAGACATCCACACGGTTGACTAGCAGCTTTCATGACCTGTCCAAAACATTTTTTAATTCAGTCTTCCCTCCGTTTTGGAGACAGTTAGTTACGCCCCAGAATGGTTTTCCCACAGCTTTACCCGGACTTCCTAGCTTATTTCCAAAGTCCTCCCATGATTTCTGCTCAGTCTGCAATTATCCATTTGCCTTTGTTTCTTTCTTTGACGTACCTTTCTCTGCCTGCCTGATTTCTAGTATAGAGACCTTTTTGAAATGCTTTCTTTTTCTTTTTACTGGCTACCTTGACTGTGTCATTTCACCAAGCTGTCTGCCTCTTCCTGCCTTTACACTCTAATGTTCAAAGACATTCTCTAGCTACTTCTAGTAGTGTGTCCCTGTACCATGTCAATTCCTCTTCCAGTGACTGTAAATGACTACATTCAACTAACTGGTACCTTTCTGAGATCATTGTTATGTATTTGTGCCTAATTTTCTTGTCTGGAAGCTTTTCCACTCTTTTTATCCTTCTACATATGGACCTGATTTTCTGTTCTTTTGGCCTCACAAAACCAATTTCACTGCAGATTAAATAATCAGTATCATCAAAGAAATCCCTGAAAGCACATGTGTCCTTGACTGCCTTTCTGAATTCCTGGTCTGTTATTATGTATTCAATGACAGATCTGGTTCCCATCTCCTGCCAAGTATACTGGCGAATGATCTTATGCTTAAAAAAGGAGTTTGTGATAACTAAGCCCATACTGGAACAGAAATCAGAGCTATTTTCCATTCTTGTTGGCCTCTATATTCTCTCTAAACTTACCCATAATCTTTTCATACCCTTCTGTAAGATTTCCTATCCTGGTGTTGAAGTCACCATGAGCAAAACACTGTCCTTGTCCTTCACTCCAACAACTGCATCACAAAGTGTGTTGTAAAATCTGTCCATCTCATCTTGATCTGTCCCTTCACAGGGCGAATACACTGACACAATCCTAATTTTCTTGCCGGAGATGGCCAAATCTACCCATACCTTATTGCAATTATGCTGGGTTCGATTGTTTTCGTGATGTAAAGCCCTACACCCCACTGAGGTCTTCCTGCTTTGATTCGTGAAAGTTAAACCTTGTATTCTCTGACTTCATCCTCTTTCTCTCCCCTTACCCTAATGTCACTAACAGCTAAAACATCTAACCCCATCTTACTTAAAGCATCTGCCAGCTCTGACTTCTTCCCCATATAATCCCCATTGATATTAATAGTTCCCCATCTCATTCCATATCGTTTGCCAAGTAGTATCTGAGGAGTCCCTGGTCTGTCAATTAGAGGTGGGACTCAGTCACCTGTAAAGGTCAGAGGCATTTTGCTCTTATTGTTGCCAGCACCATATTGAAGTACCTGGGAAACAGGTTGCTAGCCTTACTTGCCCAGGACCGCACTGGGTTTTACTCCTAACAGTTGATGGACTAACCGATGGATTTGGTAGTCTTTGCCATCTGAGCACAAAGGTGGCCATGACTAAGAATATGTCAGAGATGGCCAACCTTATTCCAGAGTAACTGGTATCCCAACTGTCAGGACCACTTACTTGGCCACTCATACATTGCCATGGTTAATGAACTAGGACATGACTACAGAAAACCACACCATGAATGACAAAGAGTAACATATTTTTAAAATAATCCAAACTTCAACATTACTTCATCATATTTTTTTGATAACACATCACTGTGACTGTTAAAAATTCTTGGTAAAGAATTATTAAGTCGCAGCAGTGTGTTATCAGAAAAATGAATCAATTCAACTGTGGTTGCCCAATGAATAAAGTATTGTGTTCATCATATTTATTTTTGTTTTTCATATGTACATTATAAATTATGCACTTATCATGGCAAAAAGTTTAATTATCTTTCAAAAAATTGATGGGAATGAAGACAACAAATTCTGATCACATATTCTAATACCATAGTCCAATCATACAAGACAGTGAAGTATTTTACAAAATAAAATAAATGACAACCTTCTCACAAAGTACACCTGTGTTGTCATACCAAAATTTAAACATAAGTGGAAACTCAGTGGCTTGTGATGCAGAATTCCAGTCAGTCAACCCGTCAGATTGTTCACTATCATTACACTGAATATTGTGGCTTTCATTCCATGTATGTTTTAGCTTTAATTGCCTACTCGCTGTGTTACACCAGCACTTGTTTTTGTTGCTGCTGTTGTTTTGTTTAGTTGGAAGACTAGTGTTCCTTTCTACTCAACAAAAGCACTAACCTTAATAGAACAATGTTTTTCTTCTCTGTGAATTACATAAAACATCAACTCCAATTGCTATGTACCAAATGTAATCTTAAGATTTTAATATACAGATCATGGCTTCAAGGGTGTTTGAAAAACAATCAACATCATGTGACAGTTTCAAAACATAATTAGCCGTTAGTAATGAAGTCATTGTCCTTTCATAAAGCTGACTTCATGATCTTGTTACTGACTTTGACTATTTTACTTTTATTTCTGTTGACGATTAGACGGTTAGAAGAAATGGCAGTGCTACTGGAGTGGCAAACCTTAATCGTGGTGAACCAAACATTGATGCAATTCTTGCACCTGATAGCAATGAGAAGCTCCAAGAACGGAAGTCAACTATTGGTACACGTAAGCCACAGGCAAAACGAACTACTGTAAGTAATACAATAAAGTGATTCACAGAAATGTTGATAAATGTCCAAAACTACATTTTCCCTGTATTCTTTATATTACTTGTAGCTTGGTGGAAAGAAAGGTGGTCTCGGAGCACAGAAAGTAAATGCAAATTTTGCTGAAATTGAAAAGGAAGCAACTATGGCAGATCAACTTAAATTGCAAGCAGCAGAAGAAGCAAAACTAAGTGCTGAGAAAGCTGCAGAAGAGGAGGAGAAGAAGGTATGTCATCCATTTATCTTTGCAATGTATTTATCATACAGAGTGAAATATTTACCTTGGGTACATTTCCTTATCACCATTGTTTTTAATGGAAAATACATTATGAAAGTAGATATATCAAGTCAGTATATTTAATATTTACTAGTCGCATTTTTCTATAGATGCTGTCAATGCGATTGGCATACAAGGATCTGAGCCTACAACAGAAGAAACAGGAGGAGAAGTTGAAACAAGTTGACCCAAAGAAGGCGGAGCAGGTTGAACGTCTTGGAATGGGCTTTACTTCACGAATGTAATATATATTAAAGTAACTGTAGAGTTAATATTCTTTTATGTTGTCAGACTTAGCAATTACTTTGTAACTTGATCACAAACACTTGAAAATTTTAAACATGGCTGCAGTACAGCAACTGTGGAACGCAATCCAATAGTGAATAAAATTTCAGCCAACCAGTTACATAAAAAATGGTTTATATAACTAAACCTTGACCCAGGTTTCAGCAAATGTAATTTTGCTTTCTTCAGAATAATTTCCTAATGAAATATAATACACCAATCATATGGATAATAGGAAAAGACATAAAAGTTTCTAAAATAAGTACGAAATTAAAATTACAGCATTGGATGAGAATGTACTTCTATTCAGCTCACATTAAAATAGTCATTAAATGCCGCAGCCGAGTGCATTGAGACGCTATGCTACAATGCGCAATGACGTTCCCCATTGGGGGTTCGAATCCCCCCCTCGGGCATGGATGTTTGTGCCGTCTTTACTACAAGCTATTTCATAAATAGTTTGTAAGCTTAGTTGGCTGATGACCCCGCAGTTAAGTCGCATAAGCCTTACAAACATTTGAAGTTGTTAAATAAAATTAAGTGGCCAAATGTGGCTGACTCCATGTCATGGATAAAAAGTAAAAATTAAAACTAATGTCTGCAACATAAAATTGTGGAGCATGGCCACACACAGGTTGAGTGGGCACTGCATACTGGTAGAGGCATAGGAACACTAGTGATGTGCGCACTAGGTGGTGCCAAGAGGGCTGATGGGCATTGGCGCAGTGCTATGCACGTCAGTCAGCTCCAGATTCCATTGCATGTTAAGTCTCATCTGATTTTCTATCTTTCGTTATCTCATCTGTTTTCTGTCAGTGTTAAACGCAGATAGTTTTCTTCTCTCAGAATTCTTTCGCGTCTGCGACTGCGTACACAGCCCATTCCATGACGTGGAATCAGCCACATTTGGCCACTTTATTTTATTTAACAACTACTGTATATACTCAAGTAATCTACACATTTTTTTTTTTCCGAATCTATGAACGAAAAACTGAGGTGTGCAGATTACTCGAATTTAGGTTAGTATTACTGCATCTGCAACAAAAAAACACACTAGACGGGTATTAATCCATAAAAAAAAAGACCCCTTCAGTTCAGTATTACACGATATTTTCGATCAAATCTTTGACAAAGAAATATTATCAAATATCCGTAATATTTCTTAGACATAAATCTTAATTGTGGTGTTAACAAGGAGTATTATGGTCGTCATATTTCAAGAAAGCGGATAATAACAACTTTTTATTGTGTACTGCTTTGGCCATTATCAAACCGCATATAATTTGACAATGATACAACGTATCAGTAATGTTACTGTAAAGGGTCTCCTCATGTCACAAAGCGATTTGGCAGACTAGCGTCTTTTTCCGCCAGTTTCTTTGGCAGCGCGGCTGGCGCGTACAAACAGTTGCATTGTTTTTATAAGAATGACTAGTTGCATTTGCTTGTGATACCATATTCCTGAGTAATAAAGGACGTTATATATATAAGTTAGGTATTACTCGATTCAGTGCCACCGTATTACCCACACCAGTATTGGCACTCCATGTTTACAGTGATTTCTTGCTACTGGGGTTAAACGTTAATTACGGCATGCATTGCAGCTATGTTCAAACATGCACACATTGTTTGACAACATTGATGCTAGCACTCGTAGCGGTCATATTTTGCATTGCAGCGAACAGAAGACAAGAAATTTTTATAATCAAATATACGGCGAGGCACTAAATTTGATGATATTTATAATAATGGAAAGTCCAAGTTGGAATTAATAATATAGTAAGGACAGTTCACAACTCACCGCAAAGACGTGGTGACGAGCTACGACAGGTGCCTACAAAAGACACACACATATAACACTTTCAGCTATCCGCCATGGCCTTATTCAGAAAATAGAACACTCAAGCAATCACACAGGCACACAACAGAGTCATACAACCATCACCTCCGGCTGCCGCACTTCGAAGTGCCAGGGTGCTAAAGGCCTTAATGTTGTGTGCCCTAAACATTCTATCCTATCTGTGAACAATTGGAGATTTACATCCATAAACTAAAATTATCCCACAAAATCCTTAATGAACAAACAGTCAGCACATAACTTATTATTTGAAAACTTCCAAGAGATTCTAGCACCTTCACAGTACAATAGATCAATCCATTCCCATTCATAGGCCATGCTCCATTAGTAATGTCAGTAAAAATAAGAAATGTCCTATCGTTGTTCAACCTGCTTATATCAATAGCGCCACATTAGTCATTGACTAACCACTCTGTAAATATTTCACTCTTTTATTTTTTATATTTGTTAATTTATCTCACTTGTTTCATTACTAATGTAACTATATACTAGCAAAATTCAATATGATGTGTAAAATATAATTTAGTTCCTTGTTGTTTGTTATGGTCTTCAGTCCGGAGACTGGTTTGATGCAGCTCTCCACCCTACTCTATCCTGAGCAAGCCTTTTCATCTCCTCATAAGAACGGCAACCCACATCTACTTGAATCTGCTTACTATATGCGTCTCTTGGTCTCCCTCTGCAATTTTTACCCCACACACTTCCCTCCAATGCTAAATTTACGATTCCTCGATGTCTAAGAATGTGTCCTACCAAGCGATCCCTTCTTTTAGTCAGGGTATGTCAAAGATTCCTTTTCTCACCAATTCTATTCAGTACCTCTTCATTAGTTATGCGATCTACCCACCTAATCTTCAGCAGTCTTCTGTAGCACCACATTTCAAAAGCCTCTATTCTCTTCTTGTCTGCACTGCTTATTGTCCATGTTTCACTCCCATACAAGGGAACACTCCACACAAATGCCTTCAGAAAACACTTCCTTAGACTGAAATTAATATTCTATGATAGCAAATTTCTCTTTTTCAAAAATGCTTTCCTTCCCATTGCCATTCTGCATTTTATATCCTCTGTACTTCGACCATCACATGTTATTTTACTACCCAAGTAACAAAACTCATCTACCACCTTCACTGTTTCGTTACCTAACATAATTCCTTCAACATTGCCTGATTTTCTAAGACTGCATTCCATTATTTTTGTTTTGCTCTTGTTAATGTTCATTTGATATGCAGTCTTCAACACGCTGTCCATTCCATTCAACTGCTCTTCCAGGTCCTTTGCTGTCTCTGACAGAATTGCAATGTCATCAGCAAAATGCAATGTTTATATTTCTTCCCCCTGAACTTTAATTCCCATTCCAAATTTTTGCTTGCTTTCCTTCACCGCCTGCTCGATGTACAAATTGAATAACACCGGAGAAAGGCTACAACCCTGTCTTACTCCCTTCCCAACTGATGCTTCCCTTTCATGCCCTTCCAGTCTTATAACTGCGGTCTGGCTTTTGTACAAGTTGTAAATAACTCTCCTTTCCCTGTATTTTACCCCTGACGACTTCAGAATTTGAAAGAGTGTATTCCAGTCAACATTGTCAAATGCTTTCTCCAAATCTACAAAAGCTAAAAATGTATGTTTGCCTGTCCTTAATTTATCTTCTAAGATAAGACGTAAAGTGAGTATTGCCTCCTGGGTTCCTACTTTCCTCCTGAATTCAAACTGATCTTCCCCGAGGTCAGCTTCTACCAGCTTTTCCATTCTCCTGTAGATAATTCGTGTTAAAATTTTGCAACCATGACTTATCAAACTGATGTTCTGTAATTTTCACACCTGTCTGCGCCTGATTTCTTTGGAATGGGGATTATAACATTTTTCTTAAAGTCTGAGGGCATTTCGGCTGTCTTATACATCCTACACGCCAGTTCAAATAGTTTTGTCATGGCTGGCTCTCCCAGAGACTTTAGTAGCCCTGAGGGTATGTCATCTACTCCTGGGGCCTTGTTCCTTGCATTCTTTTTATACATACACATTGTCTCAAACCAAAGACCATCAACTGCAGCATCGACCATAGCCATCCTCTTTGCACCACAGGCATATGTTTATTTTTTGTGAATCTGTTACGCAAAGTGTAGCAAAAATGCTGTCATGTTTTGAAAAATGTCAGTGCCCAATGCACAACATGGTTACTCTTATACCTACAGTAAGAACACAGTAAGTACTTAAAATATAACAAACTAACGTTTAATTCCATTTTATTCTGTTCCCAATGACTAAAGTTCAGTTTTGTTCCTCGAACCAACCATGGCAGTGAAAACTTAAACTCGGTGGAAGATAATAAATGTTCCTGTAATTTATCCATTGAAGATGAGCCTGCAGTAGCATGAAAACTAGTTATGGAATTAAAACAAAACAACATAGAAGCATCTGGTTGCATTTCTTTTAACAAAAATAAACTGTCAATTTACACTACAGCTGCAGTTTGTATCCAATATGGATATTTTGAATTGTAATTGCTAACCATTCCACTCTTAAATAACACATGTGGAAAAATGAAATGATTCTGCAAGATTTTTTTTATTTTATTGTGACAGGCAATGATGAATATATTAACAAAACATATTCACATCTGGAAGAGAAAGTTGGTGATTATAATTTTGTTAAAAGACCTTGCCACAGCAATTTTCATTATTTTAATTATTGCCACCCAAACCTTGGCATCACATCTGTGACTCACTCCTACGTCAATAAATTTTGTCAAATAATTTTAAGAACAGAATGATTTCTGTGGGGTGGTCCTAAACAGAAGCAAAAACGCCTGGTCATTGCAATCTTTTTAAGTAAGGATTAGACTTCGAAAGTCAAGGCTTGTTGTGTCTAATTGTTGGTATTGACAAAATGTGGCATAGAGATTTTGAACTGTAGTCCAATGACCGGAGAGCTTCACAGTCTCCACCACCACCACCACAACAACAACAACAAAAAATTGATGCATTCAAAGCCCAAGCAAATGGAGTTTGGCTTATGATGTCCAAAGAAACCACAACAGAGAATCACATGTAGAAGTGTCACAGCAGTGTAATATCATATCCTCTTACAAAATCTACACAGAAAGAATACACAACTCAATTTCAGTTATTCAAGGCTCAGCCACTGACATCAGCAATATTGTGGATCAAAAATTGCACAAATACAGATGAAGGGTTGCTGCCTCCACCTCACAGTCTAGACATGAGTCCATCAGACTTCGGCTTGTTGCCAAAATTGAAAAAAAAACCTTATTCGTGAACATGATTATCGTTCTCTGTAACTGCTTTCTACCACTGTTACCTGAACCATTTGAGAGATTGAACAAAAGTGGTGTCCTGGAAGGAATAATAAAGCTTCTGTAATGTTAGGTTACATTCGTAGCGATACTACAAACAAAAAAAATAAATAAATGTATAAGTAAAAATAGTCTCAGTTAACAGGAAGTTCCATGCAGATTATGGTGAACCTTATTGCCTTTAACAATGTGTTGTTAGTCTTGTCTAGATGTGAAGTCTTGCAGGAAGTGTGGGAATGCTTTGTGAAATTAAATCTCGATAGCAGCAGTTCCCAACCTATGGGCCGTGGCCCACTTGAGGGCTGCGGGCAGCCTCTCACTGGGCCGTAAATGCTCAAGAGTCGAAGACAAGGTAAAAATTACTGGCAGGTTCAGGGGTTTCACTTGCCAAAGTCATTGACAAAAATGAAATGAAAGTTAAATGTCCTATAGATCTTGTATCACTCATAGGGGTATGGATCATTCTGTCATGCAAAAGTTGCCTCAAAAGAACAGCTAAAACATACTGCTAGTATATTTTTTTTTTTTTTTTTTTTTATATGTACAGACTGCCCTAGAGTGCTGGCAGCACTTGGCATAACCACACAAGTTTTCTTTTAACCGAACTAAACCTTTTGTGTCACAGGAGTCGTGAAAGAAGTACATAATTTTGTTCCTCATTTCTGAAGTGTTATGTGTACGAAGACTCGTGCTGTACAGGCATCTTGCCTTCCATTTGTCCACCATGATGAACATGTGAGCAGGCCGTCCACTACCCTTCTGCGGGGAAGCCCAGCACATCACATTCTAAACTTGCTGTCTCAATTCAACGAATGGAGTATAGTCAGTGATGGTATGTAGTATCGTACGGTTGTGTCTGTGTGGTTACTGCTATTTCACCTGATTCTGGATGCTTGGCTATGGACTGGAACTTGCCACAAGACCAAGCATTCAAGTGATGAAGGAACTACCACATCAGACTTTGTAAGCAGTCAGGCTGGTAGTATGTCAACACTGAGCTCAAGCAGCAGGAAACTGCAAGGGAGGCTAAAACATATTTTCGTAACTACAATCCAGGTTTCCTATTAAGTCTGGCGCTGAGGAAGAATCTATGCCTCAGTGTGTGATTTTCTTCGAAACGCTATCCAATGAACATATGAAACTGTCTAAAATTGAAAGGAATACATCAACTAAACATCCTGAATGTGTAGGGAAGTCTCTAGATTTCTTTGAAATTAAAAAAAGAAATCTATCTATGGCAGTCTGTCAAAGACAAGTCATCGAAACAGAATACACTGTGTGCCACAGATTGTTAGGAGCTGTCCATGTTAATTGCAAAGATGGGAGCAGCTCACACTGCAGGAGAACAACTTATTATACAGTAGAACCTCTCAGACTCGACACAATGTGGACTTATCGGTTGTTGAGTTTTGAGGTTGCAGAGTTTTAGGGAACTTAAATAAAAAAAAGTTGAATAAAAATGCTTATTTAGAGTATAAAATTGTACATTTATTGATTTATTATATACAATTATATATTTATATCTACATTTATAACTTATAATCAAAAAAATAAAAAAAAAATTAAAAAAAAGTTGAGACAAAAGGCCCAGTAGAATCTGAAAATACAGTGTTCATTACAATTATTACTGAAGTTGTTTATGCTGCTTATAAAAAGTCTATCACAGTTAGTTATGGGAAGTTTTCTGAACACTAGAAGAAAAGTGTAAAAGAAAACTTACTGAAGTCATTTTTTAAAAACCCTGTGATTGAAGACTGCTTTTCTGTCTCCACACGGCAGCTTAATCACGGAGTCGCCTGAGGTACAGAATCTCCATTCCAGTCACATTTTGCTGCTCTAAGTACTGCAATATCCCTTCAATAAATTTTACAGCCTCACTGTGGCTAACTTTTCTTTCTTGTCAATGGTCCTCTTCTTCTTCGAATTGCCCCCTTCTACGCCACGCCCTTTGACAGCTGTGATAATTTCATCTTCTCCTAATGGTTCTGATGCTCCATCGAGATCCATCCATTCATTGACATCATTGCTTGAAGACTCTTCACACCCTGGGATTTTTTTCATGAGCTCAATCAAGTCGCTATTTTCAGAATTGATTCCATCCTCACGCGACAAATCATTGCATGTGTGATCTAGAAGTTTTGTCCAAGAATGAATGAGGGTTATGGTCTCAAGCTCGATCCAAGATTGAGAGACCATCCAATGACATCTAATAAATCGATCTTCTTTAGTTTAGCTGTTAGCTCCTCATCTGATTCCAAGGACAACACCAAAGATGACAAAAGCTTACGTCTGTACCTTCTCTTTAATGCTGCCAAAGCTCCTTGGTCCATCGGTTGACATAGAGATGTGACATTCGGCGGTAGAAACATTGCTTTAATGTCTTTGTCCTGTAAATATTGCACATCAGGGTGAGTCGTAGCATTATCAAGAATCAGTAGAACTTTCCAGGGTTGGTCTCTCTCTCTCTCTCTCTCTCTCTCTCTCTCTCTCTCTCTCTCTGTTAGCGCTAATTTGAGTTTGTGCTCTCCTGTTGCATTACTGCAGGCAAGAATACTCACATGCTCCTTACATATCTTAAAACCTGGTGCAGATTTTTCATCTCTCAGAGCTAAACTTTTAGTAGGAAGCATTCGAAAGTTTAGTCCTGTCTGATCTGCATTGTAGATTTGATCACCTGACAGTCCTTCTTTTTCAATAAACTCAAGTAGTTTGGTCTTGAAATCACTCACGTTGTTAGGATCAGCTGACAGTTTTTCCCCGCAGATACTGAGCAGTTTGATTCCATATCGTAGTTTCCACCTTGACAACCAACCATTGCTCGCTGTAATCCCAGACTCTCCTTCGTCCTTAAATTGTTCATAAAACTGAAGAGCTTTCTCTTGCAAGATGGGTCCAGATGTAGGAGTTCCCTTCTCCCTGTGCACGCAGAACCATTGGTAAAGGGTTTCGCCTACTTTTTCAAACTCTGCACTTCTCATTGTTTCTCGTTCCGCGTGGATACTGTACACTGTCTTTTCAAACACCACAATTCAATTTCATATTTATTTTTCTTCCAACCGAGCACTGTAGACCTACCGATGTTAAAGTCCAACGCTATTTTATTTACGCTTTCACCATGCTCAACTCTTTTTAGGGCAACAAAATTTGCTTCAATTGACATTGACACTTGTTTCCTCTTCTTCTCTGCCGTACTGTTGCTCTATATTGTAGCACAAAACTCGTTTAAACAATTGTCAACCACTCTCAAAGAAAAGCAGCTGACCACAACTGTCTCTCAACAAACGCTAAACTGAATGCCCAGTGATGACAATGTAGCTAGGGTAGTTTATGACCTGCCCGGGAATCCCAGGTCAACGTGCAGTCTCATGATAAGGAAAGTGGCCACAGAAATCCCCGAACGTGTGCAAACAATAGCCCGCCTCAGCTGGGCAGGTAAAGGGTGCATTGAACGACCATGGAAAATCCAGTAACATAGTCCGTCTCTATGATGGAAAGCTTTACATTATGGGCGGTGTAAAAAAAGGGGGGGGGGAGAGAGAGAGAGAGAGAGAGAGAGAGAGAGAGAGAGAGAGAGGGAGAGGAAAGAAAGAAAGAAATTATTAATTCACCAGTCCTGTCGAGTTTTACGTAATGTCAAGTTTTCGGGAATCAAGTTTGAGAGTTTGCTGTACCTGCAGAAAAAGTGATAAGCAATGCTTTGTTGTACAAAAAATGTACACAAAAAATTAAATTCCCTTATTAAACTCTACTGTCAAGAGAAGAATGGACGAAATGTTGGAAAATGTGAAAGAAACTGTTGTTACTGCTTTCAAACAAAGCAAATGTTTAATTAATAAGCAAACACTTCAACCCCCCACCTCACAACCACACCTACAGTACCCATTACTAGTAAAATAAATTAGTATATTTTAATAACAATGGCTACTGTGAGTGAGTGAGTGAGTGAGTGAGTGTGTGTGTGTGTGTGTGTGTGTGTGTGGGGGGGGGGGGGGGGTGCATGCATGCACACACTTATTTTTGTGTGTTGATGATTTTTACTGTTTATTTTGTTGCTGGACCTCCCAGAAGTTTTTATGCAATGGGTGTGACGTAAAACAAGAAAGGTTGGTAACACTGCTCTATAGAATAGTAAATAGGTCTGCATTTTTCTCAATCTCAAGGCACTTTCATGTCATTCAATCAGTGTCTTAGTTTTTCAGTGGTGGTGATAATATGCAAAAAAAAAGTGTAATTTCAAAAATCGTATTTAATTCTCTCAGAAGTAGCCACGAATGCAGTTCATTGGTGTATCATTACATTAACATATCATCTTATTTGACTCGTGGAAAGTCAGAATGTTTTTAATCTGCCAGGAAGTTTCAGAATGTTTTTGACTGTTGGGCTGTTCTTACAAAGAAGTGCTGCAAATAGAACTTCATACATTATTTCTGCCACTTCTGTGCTTTGATCTTTTTAATTTTTATTATTATATCATTGTACACAGTCATTTGTAATTTTCTTATGCAGTTTTACTGTTTGTCTTTTAATTTGATTAATTTTGCCTTCCAGGGGCATAAGTCATTCTGCTATCAGTGACATGAAGACCATTGAACAAGAAAATCCTAATATTAGCTCTAGCAACACAAGCAACAAGTCGGTATTTGACAAGGAGAGTGATGGATTTTTTGATGATTTTGTTGTATATGGCATGTAAGTTAACTTATATTTTAAAATTAATTGGAGTTGTTAAGTAAGACTGATTGTCCTTTATTTTTCTATATTTTCTCGAAAAATTTACTATAGTTTGCCCATGCCTCTTTCACCCTTCTTGGTTTTCTTAAAATAATAGGTGCTCTTATGATGAGAGAGGAAAGTCTTTTCAATTACAGTAAAACCCCTTTTTATGCTCCAGATTTTAAGTTTTCCCTTGAAGTACACCATTTTTTGTCAGTTCCATCAAATTTCCTATGTTCACGATGTTAATTTGCCCCTGTTTTTGTGTTAACATGTCAACACTTTTCCTTTGTTTTACACTTTTTGAAACCATGTTTGTGAAGAAAAAAATGACGTAATTGACATAAATTGACAGTGGCATGGCTTTTGACTTGGTGTTTATAAACGTTACGCAATCAAGTATCTTGACACTTTGCATTTATTCAAATGTGTATTTCGCATTCGTTATTTGCAGTATACGCCTAGTTAACTTAAGACGCAATGGCTGATGGGAGTATAGTATCCCATTAGTCACCACGCTGATTGTCAGTTTGGCTTTGTTTATGCACTGGTAGTTTTTCATGCTTTGCGTGATGCATTTTGAGAATGTATTCTTGTTGTGAAATGGAAATATTTATCTAAGTATTTTTGTGACTTTTTATAAATGGTGAGACTGATGGTTTGCTTGTGTATGTTTTATAACCTCAAAAAAGTGATACAAACATCAAAAAAATACTTATGCATATATTTGCACTAGAGAACACGAAAAATACAAACAGAACCTAACCTGTGCAGTTTTACTACATAAATAATTAATGCGATTCAAAGGCTTGTTGACTAATCATTACGATGAATGTAATTACATCAAAAATTTCTACTTCCATGAAATTACCAGTTCCAGTTCCGCCTGGCACCTAAAACGGTAAAAATTTGCATAACATTTATTATACAATAAACTTTCTGATGAATATTTTTTTATATCACAAATAAACTACGAAAAAGCAGGGGTGATCCAGTGAGCATATTTTACTATTTAAAACATTATTTCCCGCATTTTACACCGTTTCACTGAAGTACTTCGAAAAGTGTAAAAGTGGGACTCTACTGTACATGGCTGAACAACCTGTTGTGGGTTTCCCTGCCAGTAATTCCATATGACTTGTTAAAATCATTGGCAGGCACCATCCAATTTTCACACCATTAGTAGCTTTGAACACCTTATCTGACCTTAATTGCCAGAATGTCATTATGAGCTATATTATGTCTTTCACCTCTTAAACTGTAGAACCATTTAGAAAAATACTCCGAATTCTTGTACAGTCTTCTCACTGATGTTAGGTAGTACACTATCTACTGTGTGACTGATAGTGTACTTAACATATTTTTTATTTTATTTTCTTCATACTCTCACCTAACTTTCATTGTTTAAATACTCTTAAAGACATTTCCAAATAATTTGTTTAATTCTGTGTGTTTTGGTGTTCTCTTACTGTTCAGTTGAGTTTCTTTTTTATCTGCAGTGTCCTATTTCATATTTTTACTTTGCTTTCTTCTGTAAACTTTTTTTTTAATACACTAGTAGGTGTTGACTGTATGCTGTATGCATTTTTTTATGCTAGGTATAAGCCATCTAGCTCAAATGAGAGCAGAAGCTTGGAATCTATGTTCCTTGACGGCAGCTCAAGTCGTGACAGATACAGCAACTCAAGTAGATCTTGGCAGCCCGAAAGCAGGCAACCCTCTTCCTCATTTTCAGTTGTCAACACAGATGAGAAACCTGCTCACAGGAAGGACCCCATTCCAGCTTCAGCCTCAACAGGAGATGAAGCTCAGAAGAAGTTTGGAAGTGCAAAAGCTATTTCCTCTGACCAATTCTTTGGAGACACTCATGACAATAATGTAAGTTTTTTACCAAGTAATATATATAATCAGCAGCTATTATGAAAATTCACATAAACAGGGGATAAAAATAGTGAATATTTAAAATGATATTTTAACAGCTACAGTTATGATTTTGCTATAATTGATTTGTTTCAGTGGGAGCGTAAAGTAAATCTATCAAGATTTGAAGGTTCTTCTAGTATTTCCTCTGCAGACTTCTTTGGGAATGGCAATGCATCAAGCAATCGTCCTTCAAGTTTTGCAGCTCAGTTGCAAACACCTGATCTAGAAGATGTCAAAGAGAGTGTTAGACAAGGAGTAACAAAGGTTGCTGGCAAATTGAGCTCAATTGCAAATGGTGTTATGTCGTCTATCCAGGTACAGTTAATGTTCACATATCATTAAATGGTATTTTAATTAGGCCCTTTTTGTGGGAGGTGGCTTTTGGGATAGTGGATACTAGATACAGTAGTTGACTCCACTGTAGAAATACAAAATTATTAATGTTATAGTAAGAAAAGTTCACAACTCACCGCAAAGACATGGTGGCGGTCTGCAACAGGCATACAAAAGACACACGCATACAACACTTTCAGCTATTGGCCATGGCCGTCTTCAGAAAATAGAACACTCACGCAATGAAACAGGCACAGAACAGTCGTACAACCATCACCTCCGGCTGCCGCACTTAGAATCACGCTCTGCGGCGAATCCGGGAGGGGAGGGAAGAGGGGATAGGAAGGTTACCCACGGTGGTGGGGATGGGTTAGATGGAAATAACGAGATGCAGCTTAGGAATGGAATGGGGAGGTGGGTGAGGGGAGAAAAATAAAATAAACAGAATAAAATTAAGTAAATATACAAAATGCATGCACACTGTAATAACATGCTCACACACACACACACACACACACACACACACACACACACAATCGCACATTCACGCACCACTCAAAATAGGTGAGGTTTGAGAGAGAGAGGTAAGAACTGTAAGGTATGAGGAAAAAAATAGTAAAGTTATTGTAGGTTGAGGCCTGGTTGATTTCGGGATCGGAGAATTATTGCAGGGATAACTCCCATCTGTGCAGTTCAGAAAAGCAGATGGTGGATGGGAGGATCCAGATGGCCCTGGTTGTGAAGCAGCCATTGAAATCAAGCATGTTCTCCACTGCATGCTGTGCCACAGGGTGGTCCACTTTGTTTTTGGCCACAGTTTGGTGGTGGCCATTCATCCTAATGGATAGCTGGTTGGTGGTCATGCGAATATAGAAAGCTGTACAGTGTTTGTAGCACAGTTGGTAAATTATGTGGCTGCTTTCACAGGTGGCCCGGCCTCTGATAGGGTAGGATAAGCCAGTGACAGGACTGGAATAGGAAGTGCTGGGTGGGTGGATTGGACAGGTCTTGAAGTGGGGTCTTCCACAAGGATATGATTCCTGTGGCCGTGAGCTGGGTTTCGGGATGGCATAAGGATGGACTAGGATGTTGTGGAGGTCGGGAGGGCGACGGAACACCACTTTAGGAGTGGTGGGAAGGATCTTGGGACATGATGTCTTTCATTTCTGGGCACGAGGATAGAAAATCAAAACCTTGCCGAAGGCTGTAATTTAGTTGTTGAGAGTCCAGGGTAGTACTGGGTGACAAGGGGAGTGCTATTTTGTCGATGGTTACTGGTGTTAGGAGGAGGATTTGGGATGTGTGAGGATATGGCACGGGAGATCTGTTTGCGGACTAGGTCTGTGGGGTAGTTTCTGTCTGTGAAGGCCTTTGTGAGACCCTCAGCTTATTCAGAAAGGGAGTTCTTGTCACTGCAGATGTGCCGTTCACGGGTGGCCAGGCTGCAAAGGAGGGATTTTTTGATGTGGAAGGGATGGCAACTGTCAAGAGTAGGTACTGTTGGTGGTTGGTAGGCTTAATAAGGACAGAAGTGTGGATGGGGCCATCAGTGAGGTGGAGGTAAACAACCAGTAATGTGCCATGGTAGGCTGAGGAAGACCAAGTGAAGTGGATGGGAGAGAAGGAATTGAGGTTCTGAAGAAATTTACCAACTGTGCTGTGAACACTGTACAGCTTTCTATATTGGCATGACCACCAACCAGTTATCCATTAGGATGAATGGCCACCGCCAAACTGTGGCTAAAAACAACGTGTACCACTCAGTGGCACAGCATGCAGCGGAGCACATGCTTGATTTCAATGGCTGCTTCACAACCCAGCCCATCTGGAATCTGGATCCTCCCATCCACCACCAGCTTTTCTGAACTGCACAAATGGGAGTTATCCCTACAATACATTCTCCGATCCCGAAATCAACCAGGCATCAACCTACAATAACTTCACTATTTTTTTTTTTCCTCATACCTTACAGTTCCTACCTCTCTATCTCAAACCTCACCCATTTTGAGTGGTGCGTGAATGTGCGTCTCTCTCTCTCTCTCTCTCTCTCTCTCTCTCTCTCTCTCTCTCTCTCTCTCTCTCTCTGTGTGTGTGTGTGTGTGTGTGTGTGTGTGTGTGGTCTTACAATGTGCAAACATTTTGTATATTTACTTAATTTTATTTTGTTTATTTTATTTTTCTCACCTCACCCGCCTTCTCACTCCATTCCTAAGCTACATCTCGTTATTCCCATCTAACCCATCCCCACCACTGTGACGTAACCTTCCTATCCCTTCTCCCTCTCCTCCCCTCCCATCCCTGATTTGCCGCAGAGCGTGATTCAAAATGCGGCAGCCAGAGGTAATGGTTATGTGACTGTGTTGATTGCCTGTGTGATTGCGTGAGTCTTGTATTTTCTGAAGAAGGCCATGACCGACAGCTGAAAGTGTTGTATGTGTGTGTCTTTTGTATGTGCCTGTCACAGCTTGTCGCCACGTCTTTGCGGTGAGTTGTAAACTGTCCTTACTATATTATTAATTCCAACCTGGACTTTTCATTATTATATAAAATTAATGTTACGGATAAGTATGTTCCATCATGACCATTCCTGTTTAATTCTTCTAGGTGTGAATATTTTACCTAAGCAAATGATTAAATAGGCCATGAATCATAGTCCACATCAACCTAGCAATGGAAATGAGAGAGAACGTTTTTCAAAAACATGTACATCAAAAGCACATTCATTACACACAAATGAATACTTAAACTGATGTATTAACAGTGATAGAACTACTAATTTTCTGAATTTTGTGGGAACGGTTGTATAAAAAATAGAGATCGTATAACTTACCCAAAGCACAGGCCTGTAGACCGACGCCCAAATAAAAACACATACAAACATAAATATTCAAGCTTTTGCAACCATTTGTTGCTTCATCAGGATAAGAGGAAGGAAGGAGGGGAAAAAGGGAAGGATGCGGGTTTTAAGGGAGTGAAAGGACTTAGGTGAAAAAAGGAAAGGTAAACACACACACACACACACACACATTGTGCCCGTGCGCAAACACACCAAGGCAGAAAATTGTAAATGCCTCCGTGTGTGTGTGTGTGTGTGTGTTTGTTTGTTTGTTTGTTTGTTTGTTTGTTTACCTTACCTTTCTTTTTTTTTTTTTTTTTTTTTTTTTTTTTTTTTTTTTTTTTTTTGTTTCACATAAGGTAAGTCCTTCCACTCCCAGAATTGGAATGACTCCTCATCCACTCCCTTAAAACCTGCACCTTTCCTTTTTTCCCTCCCTTCCTTCCTCTTATCCTGATGAAGCAACAAACAGTTGCAAAAGCTTGAATTTTTGTCTTTGTTTGTGTTTTCATTTGTATCTGTCTAAGAGTTTGTGCTTTGGGCAAGTTAAACGATATCTATTTTTATACATATTTTTCCTACCAGGAATATTTCCTTCTATATCTTTGCCTGGAAAAAACTACTAGGTGTTTCTGCCACGTATCACTTTGCATAAGAGGCTCAACATGGTCCAGGGTATTTTTTTCCACTGTGATCTACTGCAGTCTAATGGCAAGCAGTGCACCACCCTTGAATGATGGAGTGCTAACTTTGTCCTACGCATCTATAGAAAGCCTAAGGCCAACAAGGTTGCCACCCTCAATTGGCCTTTGAAGATGATTCTTTGCCTGAAAAGATAAAGGTGATGATTGACTAGTGCAACATAAAACCTTGTGTTCCTCCTCAAAGTGTAGGAAATTCAGGCAATGTCCTTCTAGTGCAGTTCCAGCCCACATGCAGAAATTTCAAGCATTTGTCATTTGTGGACAGCACCATCCCCTTTTCTCATCTGACTGGACAATGCTGCATAGAGAGAGGAAAACTTGCAGTATAAGATCATAGGCAATGAGCAACTTCTCTCTGGACCCTTTAACAACATTGTTTGCTGATGTCACCACTTTCTCCGGTGATGGCGATAACTAAATCTTTGCTTCCTACTGTGAGCTGTCAAACACAATCTGCTCCCTTGACGATTGGTGACTCACCTTCATCTGTTGCTCTCCAAACACCTTAGAGGACATCCTAAGCTGGAGAAGCTCTGCATTGAAAACATGTTTTGTGCACTTTTATTACCATGGAGCTGTCTACCTGGAACTAAAGGATTTAGGGATGGGGTTTTCCGCCACCATCCTTTGGTGGGATTCATTCATGACTGTCTTCACCCTCGGCATATCTGGCCGTTTAGTGGTCTTCTGTGATACCATAGTTGGCATCCTGGGAAATGAACACATCAATCGGCTTGGCAAGCAGGCCACCACCTCATAGCCCCTAGACATTCTTTTCCCAGAAATGGATATCCGATTGGCATTTAACTGCAAAGTCCTTCATGTTTGGAGTTAGGAATTTTTTTACTCTTTATGTGCCGTATAAGCTCTGCACAGTCAAGTTCTTTACGGCCTCATGGGAGTCCTCTCTGAGGGCCTCTCATAGGGACTCAGTTGTTCTGTCGCCTACGTATTGGCCGTACGTGGTTAACAAATTGACACCTTAGTCATGAAGACCCTCCCAAGTATCGCTGTAGCTTTTGCTATTATCCTTATGATCAGCCATCCACAGAATTCTGCTGTAATGTTTTAAGTAAGTTAACCACTTGGTCTACTCCTTCTGTGTTTTCCTTATGTGTTTTCAGTGTAGCACTCATTGCAGTACCGTCATTCTGTGTAATGCATGAGAGCTCGATAAAGTATACTCATCATTATACGACATTGGGTTAAACCTGATGTATAATAAAACTGAAAAATCAAGACATTTATCAAGCCTGGACAGTTTTTAAAGAATGTATCACACAATGTAATTGTCAGTAATTGTGTAGATTAGACAAAAAAGAAAAATTAAAGAATTTTCACAATTACCTTATTTGCAGAATATAGATAACCATAATTATCAGGAAAGTGGTACTACTGCAGTAGTTGCAGTGAAGAACAATTTATGTTGATCTTGGTATGAAGGGAGAAAATGAGTGCTGCTTTACCAGATTATGAACTGTCTATCCAAGCTGAGTCTTTCCTTTACAAACGATTAAGATAGATTAAATCATATGTCAGTAAACATTCTATTAATTTTAGTGGTATTGTGAACATTAAGATTGGGCTTTTAAGTTTTATGCCCCCCATTTCATTTATTTTCCGGACTTTGTGAGGATGCCTCATGAGGGTGAAACACATCAAAAATAAATAAAGTTGCAACTACGACCGTCTTATTACTATGCAATCTTATTGGTTGCTGTACCAGCCGGCCCATAATGAAGTGGAGAGTATTTTATATAAATCATATGACCTTGCTGCTTGGTCAAAGTAATGCTGGTGTAGATATTTGGACGTGTGTGCTCTGTTGATCATGTGCTATTTATTCCTATATGATCAGCTCCGTGGAGTCTTGTATTGGCCAGGATGCTGAAACTGTACCTTTCAGAAATATAAAGTGTGTCCACTGAAATAACCTTTTACCTGTGTTTACTATTACCTTTCATGTTGTTGTCATTATATCTCTTTTTTCTGCTTATTTGTCTGCTTGTGACACACACAGGGCGACAAGCAAATAAACCAACAGTGTACAGGACATTTTCTGTTAGTTATCAGGTCTCTATCAAATCCCCAGAGCTTTCCCACATATTTACACACCCACACTGTTGCACATGTTTCACAGCCCTTTCCATCCTGAAACTATTTTCCATTGTGCAAGTAGCATTATTTTAGTGTCCTGGTGCCCTGGATTATAGAAAAAACACTGAAGGGGGGGGGGGAGGCACTAGCATGATCGTGTGGATCAGGTTTTAATTAAGTAGAAAGTTCATATGATCTCATGCTGTTATTTTAGGGAAAATTTTGAATTTTTCAGTATAAATTACAACAGAACCTTGTTTTATCTTCATATTTAATTACAAAACTTGTCAAAATATTACAATCATAGCAAAAAGGTATCACAAATTATAAAATTCACCAAACATATTAAAATCGTAGGAAAAATTTTTCAGTAATGAAAAAATACAACACAAATCAAACATTATTTTTTGTGAAATGACTTGAAACAGGCCTTCTCCTTGGATAGACAAAGTACTGATTGTATATGACACAGTTAGTTTTTGTCCTGTTGCACTACTCAAACTGGCAAGCCCATGGGGAATAAATGTCATCCAATGTTGGCCAGTGGTCATAGCCATCATACATACCTCTTGCCCAGCCCTGGTTTTGAATTAGGTGTGATAATTTTTGCCTTTTTGGCTGGAACTACTTCACTCTCTAATTGTACCTCACAGTCTTTTGTCCTTTGCCTATCTTGACATGAGAATAGAGCCTCGGCCAAAGACATCCTGAATTTCAGCAAATCCATTAAATTCCTTTTTGGAAGTTGCTGTTGACTGCAGTACTATCTATATGTAAACCAACAATTTACTACACTCATGTCTATAAAGTAAAGTAAGCACTTAAGGGTCCATTTTTTTCTTCTGAACCATGCCCAATAGCATTCAATATGTTGACTTTCTTAGCAGAAGTGGATACCTAACAACCTTTTGATTATCTTGCCACTCAGTTATAATAACTGCCTCATCTGGTCTAACATACTGATGATATTCTCCTCTATTCATTTTTCTTTTCAGTTTAACATTTTTTATTCTGTTTATCATTATTGTCCTTGTGCCTTTTACTCCCCTGAGTTTCTCTAGTACAGTTTGGGAAAGCTGCAGAATCACTGATGGTCCTAAGCCTAAATGATATGTCACCAAAATTCGTGCTGACACTGTAATATATTTCAAAATCTAAAACTATACCTGAAGCTGAAGCCAAAACAAAGTTCTTAAGATCTAAAGCCTAGGTTCGCCGTTGACATATTGTTTTACTTTACAATGCCCTGTGAATAGTATCATTTGTTCATCGATTCTGTAATAATTGAATGTAAGGGTACACCCCCCCCCTCCCCCCCCCCCCCCACACACACACACACACACACACACACACACACACACACACACACCATCATTGACTGGTTTAATCTTTTGCAGTGTCTTTTGGGCATCTTGAGGTGGTGCTATAGTATTTACAAAATGTGTGATGTATCGCAGGGTAAGAAAACGGTCTCGAGAGATACTGTCACTAACTGCACTCAGATAAATGCATTTCTGCCAATACATAGGTAACCAGGATACCTTATGCACCCCATAATTAAAAAAAAAAAAAAAAAAAAAAAGCTTAATTTCGCTAGCTATTGTATCTAATGACTTGCCACTCTTAGCCACACTGTACATGTTCGTGAACTTCGCAGCATTTTCATAGAAATATTCAGAAAAATACTAAGGTGGATGAGTCTGTAACAAAGAAGAAAGAAATTAAGATTGCCTAATTCATGTGACATTTTCCACTGACCTGCGTAGGAGTATGATGGTGGATGACACCTCTCTGTGAAATCCATTTCGCGATAAAGCAAAAAGGTCTGAATTCTCTTTTATAACGACAATCTCACAATCTATAGTGTTCTGTACTTCATACATTTCATCAGGGATAGAACCATCTTCACTTTTGTCGTCAGTTTCTTCGACATTTGTAGGAGGAGGAGCGAATTGCTCATCTTCATCTGAAGAGACGCCACTTAGTTTGGAATCTGATTGTCTGTTAAAGCCGCATGTAGAAACAAATAATAAGTATAAAGTCGTTTTTATTATTGTCTGGAAATCAGAAGTAAAACCAACTAAGTAGTGATGTAACAACCTGCCCAGTAAAGATAAAATCTAATTGACACAATTATGCTGGTACAATTTTGGTGCCAATTTGTTGTTAAAGAAGTATGAGATTACTGACATTTTTCGTTGACAGTCTGTTGTATGTATATCAAACACAACCGTTTATACATTAAGACTTAACGCAAAGAAATCAGCTACTAACCTGAAGAACACACAAAGCTTCTGTTTACACTCACTTTCAACATTGCTGCTGCACTCTGTTGGTGCAGAATTGGAACAAAAAATAAGTGAAATGTGTAGTGCACAAGTTGCATGATCGTTTTAGTCCAGTTGGTAGCAAAGCAAAGGCAACAGGTCAGCATATAAAATTAACAACCAAACCATCACAATACTTAGCATCTTACGCAATGCATTGCTTTGAGGCATAAGATTGTTGACACCACTTGAACTCCTCTTGGTTTTTACTTTGCACTAATAAGATTCAGCATGAATTGATAGAGAAGGTGAGGCTCATATTTAATACTGCTGGGGCAAAGTGCACAACTGGAAACTGCGGGTTCGAAACCCATTCGGATCACAGAATTCTTCAGTCTTTGTTTACCCAGCCTTCATCTCTCATCACTCTGAGGAGTTACCAGAGATGACAGGTGGTTCAGATTCCACATTAAACTGAACATCCCCTTTCCCCAGTTAGATAACTTGGGTATGCTAGGTGCATGCAAATCATCTAAGTAATGTTCTGTTGAAAAACTTGCACCAGGCCTTTGAGCTACACGAAATTATTACTATTATTATTATTGTTATTATTGCAGATACTCTTCCTGACTTTGCTGCCAGATAATGCTGTGTGTGTCCCACAATATTTCATCGAAACAACTGTCAAACATCCTCAGGTGTTGATAGCTACTGCTGGTCACTTCACCACGATGCAACTGACATGGTGGTGTTGAACGTAGGAAACATGCATGTGCGAGTGGCTGTTCTGAGTTAGTTAACAGCGGCACTCATAGTGCCCCCTGTTGGGGCCAAGTAGACGTCTTCCACACTTGTGCCGTGGCCAATGACTATGCTGCCAGACACTCTTGTGCTTAAGCATGAATTAAATATCCACAACACACTGTGTCCTGTCATACATCTTCCTTTTTTTTCTCCTTTAATCTGAAGACAGCCAGTACTGGATTCCAGGCAGGGTTTAGTTGAAAGCCTGTGTCCCTGTTTATATATATACAGACAGTGGATGATTTTATTTTCTCCTTAAAAAACACTTTTCACAAAACAATGATGCTGAGGATAGAACTTTACTTTTCTCTTACAGCATCTAATGCCCCATGCCTAAACAATGCTATGCTACTGCCGACTTCTCAGGTTTCTTCAGGCGTGTATGACATAGGTGTTCAACACAACATTCTTGCAAAATACAGCATGTCTGTCCAATATAAGATTACACACAGTGACATGGGCTCTTATATACACCAAGCTTACTAAGGGCAAGTTTTGGTGGTAGACAGAAAACACACTCAATATCATGCCTTCTGAGGATTCCTTCTACTCTTAAGCACATGCCACCAGAATATGGCAAGAACGCTGATTCAGTGGGTGCCTCCATATCTTCATTGACATCGCTACTGCAAATTCGCTTCAGTCAGAAAGGTTTACCTATTTGTCGGTCATAATAAGCATTCCTTTTGAACACCATCTTTAGATGTTGTAGCTCACCAGGTAGGCTGTTTGTATCTTAGACCACACACACTCTGTGTACTAGAGTGTAAGTCACTACAACATTGGGCAAGATGATGATAGCTTGTGGCCAGCAAATATAGCTCTGCGCGAGTTGGTTTGCAGTAGATACTGTGTTCCAGTGTACCGTCCATTTTTCTTCTGACTGTGAATCCACAAAAGTAAACTGTCATGGGGCCTTACCACAACGGTAGAGGCATTACCTATGTTACTTCAACATTTGAACTCACAAATATCCAGTTCACTATGGACGTGGAAAAGAGAGCAGTTTACCTTTTCTGGATGTCATGGTCAGAAGAAAAATGGACATTATGCTGGGACACAATGTCTACTGCAAACCAACTCACACAGATCCATATTTGCAAGCAACAAGATGTTATCAACATGCACAACATGGTAATGTCTTGCACACTCTGGTACACAGGGCACCTGTGGTCTCAGATATAGACAGACTACCACATGAGCTACAACATCTAAAGATGGTGTTCCAAAGGAACAGCTACTCTGACCGTCAAATAAGTAAAGCATTCTGACTGAAGCGAGTTCAAAGTAGTGATGCAGTATCTCCATTGACAACGGCATTCTTGCCATATTTCAGTGGCAAGTCCTTAAGAATTGAAAGAATCCTCAGGAAGCACAATATTAAGTGTGTTTCCGTCCAGAAGCAAAACTGAGGAATCTGTTGTTCGGCCAAAGACAATCTTGGCCTTGGAAAGCGTAGTGTGTATATATGATCTCATCTCAGTGTGGGAAATCTTATATTAAATACTGCCATATACGCCTGGGGCAATCTGACAAGTCAGTAGTAGCAGAGCATTGTTTAGGCACAGGGCACCACGTGTTTTATAAGAAAACTGAAGTTCTGTCCTCAGCATAATCATTTTTGGACAGTGTTTTTAAGGAGGCCACATAATACAGACAACGGATGATCTTATTAACAGTGACACATGCTTTCAACTAAACACTGTCTGGCTCCAGTACTGGCTGCCATCAAATTAAAGGAGAAAAAAAAAGAAAAGATCTGATACATGATGGGGTGCAACATATTGTGACTATTTAATTCAACCTTAAGCCACAAGAGCTTCTGGCAGCTTCATTGGCCACAGCGCAAGCGCAGATGATGTTTCATCGGCTCTCAGCTGGGAACACTATAAGCGCCGCTGTTGACAGACTCGGAACGACCACTCACGCATTTGTTTCCTACATTCCACCTTATAAATTCAGACTCCACCATGCATCTACCGTCAATCACGTTTTTCCTAAGTTACCAACAGGAGATACCAACACCTGAGTATTATCCTGTGGTAAACCCAGGAAGAATATCGACAACATTTCTGCCGGGGAAAGTCTGAAAAGTAATTTTTTAAATTGCTTTTTATAATTCAGCAGAGTGCATATTTTATTTATAGTTATCTGTAGACCAGCTTAAATTGTTTTATTGTAACTAGAGAATTGGTCCTAATATACAATTACCTTTTATTTCTAGGATCGATATGGATATTGATGGAGTAAACCACTTTAAAAAAGCACCATAAAAGAGGCATAGGAAATTTTAGACTATGCCTCTGGAAGAGTTCATACAAAGTGTGCCTTGATATTTTTACAGCTGAATTTATTTGTATAAATTTGTGTCATTCCATTTTGTTTTCAAATCATATTTGAAAGATAAAAACTGGTGAATGTGCAAAAATATTTTATTCTTTTTCTTCTTTTTTAAATTTTGTTTACAATTATAATGTCAAATATTGTACAGATTCAATATGTAAATATTAAAATAAAGTAGGTATTATAGACATGATGCTCTTCTGTACTTCTACTCCTCACAATCAGTTACCCCATTGAAATGTAGTTTATTTACAGGAAATTGTCCCCCCTTTAGTCATCATTTTATCCTTGTGTGCTACCATGCCATTTGCATGATAAGATTCTATAATTCCTTCTTTTGGATATTAGCAAGGAAAAAATTCATGTGTTTATAATTTCTGTGCCATTATTAAACCTACATAAGAATTCACAAGTGGTGCTGATGTTTATTCACTCCAAAGTGGCAAAACTCTTGTGGGAATTGCTGAATAAAAACTGTGAACTCATGTGAAGGAATCTGCATTTGGCTTTAGATGCTGTGATGCTGAGCACTTCAGTTACTGATGAGATCTTTTGAAAATTGGTTTTGTAAGTTTCAGTATTTAGAGTAAAAATGACTTCCTCTTAGTAGTCTAAAAGTCATTGTGAGATATTGTGAAACTGTATTTCATTAAATTTCAGAGTACTGAATAATACTGGGTCAACTCACTAAAATTTCAGGCTGTTTGACTTGCCAAAAGTTGTAATTTATTTGAACAGCAGGTTGCTTTCTTTACCATGAAATAATGTGTTTTGTAAATAAATGGAATCATAACAAATTCAATCAAGTACATTGAAACCCCTGTAATACAATTTTGTGTGTCCCACACATTAAAAAATACAAAATTGAGGAAAATGAGAACAAGGAAAACATTAAAACCCCCAAAATACTAGAAAAAACAAGTATGTGGTATATGTATATTATCTGTGTAAGTGAATGAATTAAATGAGCAGTAGGTATGTCTAGAATAACACTACTGGCATTCTTAAAGGTGCGGTGCAGGAATTTTGTCAATGTTGGCTGTGAGAATGATGGGAACAAAGCTGTGAAAGTCAGCTGTTAGTTCTATGCATGAAATGTGAAAACAGGAGAGTGTTTCCGTGATACGAAAGAAAGCGTGATGAAATATGAAACTACCTATGCACAAGAAAAGTAATCTCCATGTCAAATGATTCATGTTTCATAATTTTTCCTTTTTACACATGTCTGCTTTGGGGTGTGTGTGTGTGTGGGGGGGGGGGGCTGTTTGTTTATATATCCTTTTTTTCCCCCTGGGATTGGAATGGCTCCTCACCCACTCCTTTAAACAACCCGCATCCTTTCCTTTTCCCTCTCCTTCCCTTTCCTTCCTCTGTGTGTCTGAAGGCCGACCCACGCATTCTCATGCATAACAGGTGACGGGGTAACGGGTAATATCCTGCCCGGGGTAGACATGTAGGGCAAGTACATACCCCCTGGTAAAGGCCAGGCCCAGGGAGAGGTGATTACCCGAGCTGGTACCTTCTGAACATGCCGATTCGTCCCATTATTGGGAGATGTGACCTGAGGTGTGAACAATCACCTCAGGCAGGAAAGCCCACAGTGAGGGCCCCCACTAGATAGGAGCACGCCATTGGAGACACCGGTAATCACGGGGGACATTTCTGCATGACTTCCTTCTCTTCTATTCTGACTTTGACCCAAAAAATATAGATAGAATCATCTCAGTGTAAGAATAAGTTGCTTAATCTTCCTAAATTTCTGGTTGTTTCTCGAACTGATGGTCAAGATTTCTCTTCCATTAATCCTTTCATAATTCAGAATGATGTTGATGGGGTTGCTAGCCTGTGAATACCTGTTCCCAGCAGCACAATGAAACTTTGTTGCTGGAAGTGGACAGTGCTTTCCAGATGCAGAAACTGATAAGAACTACGCTCATACACACGTTTCCTGTCCAAGCAGAAATGCATCGCACCCTTAACTCCTCACAGGGAGTTTTCACAAGATACCTCAACGGGTTATCGGATGAAGAGATTCAAAACTACATGTCTGATCAGGGTGTAACAGCCATGCATAGAGTGATGAAAAAATTTGAAAACCAGTTAACATCAACTCGTATTGTGTGTTAGACATTCAGCAGATTTAAACTCCTGTCCCAGATCAAAGCAGGATATGAAGTCATTTCCGTTCGCCAGTATGTACCAAATCCTACACGCTGTTTTCAATGCCACAGATTCAACCACACCTGTCAATCTTGCCCCCAATACAGCCAAATGCATCACCTGTGGTAGGGACGCCCATGAGGGTGACTGCCCACCTTCATCCCCTCACTGCATTAATTGCATGGATGTCTATGCTGCTTTCTCTAGGGACTGCCCTGTCTATAAAGACGAGCGGGTCATTCAGCAAATTCAGGTCACAGAAAAGGTTTCAACCTCTGCTGCTCAAAAGTTATTAGCGAGTCGGAAGCCCACAATCCTCCCAGCGGATACACACAGTAAGGTCGTCACCTCCCCTGACCTACTAAGGAGGCAGGTACACAGACCTGCAATTTCACTTTCACTGACACAGTTGCGTGATCAGCCAGCCCGACGATTGCCCATTCTACCTCCCCGCTCCCTCCTGCTCCCTCTAACGTTCAGTCCGCATAAATCTCTAATAAATCACGGGCACCTAAACAAGATGCCCGGACTTTAAGAAAGGAACCTGTCCGTGAAGATTTTCTACGCACTCAGCCTTCTCAACCATCAACTGCTTCTTCTTTTTCACCTTTACTCTTCCAAAAAAGGTAACAAAATAAAAAAAACGTTCCTCCCTCTCCCCTCCCCCCCCCCCCACTCCCAAGGTATGATATGTCCATCGTGCCGCCTAACAGTAGCTGGCCCCAGTCATCCTCTGTCTCGCTGAGACCCACTACTGTTAGCCGGGCAACCAGCGTTTTACCGGCAGTGGAAGCTGCCCCTACCGATCAACTCAGGAAGGCAGCAGAAATTCCAGGCAGACTGATGGAATAAGACTTTCCACCAATGGATTGCGATAGCAGTGCTCGCTCGAAGTCCGGCCGTCGAGGTGACTCCCTTTTGCCTCATTCTTCTTTTTTCTCCCCTTATTCTCATCATGGCACTCCTTCAGTAGAACATTCAAGGCATTCGATCCAGTCAAGAGGAATTAAAATTACTCCTTCGATTGCACTGTCCGCTCATAGTCAGCCTCCAAGAAACCAAGTTACACCCACGCGATCGTGTAGCCTTCCCTGAATATACCTCTGTGTGTTATGACCTACCTCCTGTGGATGGTAATCCAGCCCTTGTAGGGGTTATGTTTCTTGTTCAGGACAACATCTATTACCATCCCATCTCTTTGCACACTCACATACAGGCAGTTGCCATCTGCATCACTTTCCCCACCCTTTCCTTTTATACATCTACATATATATTCCGCAATCCACCGTAAGGTGCATGGCGGAGGGTACACTGTACCACTACTAGGCATTTCCTTTCCTATTCCACTCCCAATTAGAATGAGGGGAAAAAAAGAATGCCTATATGCTTCCACATGAGCCCTAATTTCTCTTGTCTTGTCTTGTCTTTGTGATCGCTAAGCGAAATGTAAGTAGGCAGCAGCAAGATTGTACTACACTCAGCTTCAAATTCTGGCCTTCTAAATTTCCTCAACGGAAATTCATGAAAAGAACATCGTCTTTCCTCCAGCGATCCCCAATTGAGTTGCCCGAGCATTTCCATGACACTCGCGCATTGGTCAAACCTACCAGTAACAAACCTAGCTGCTCACCTCTGAACTGCTTCTATATGTTCCTTTAAACTGATCTGCTGCGGGTCCCAAACACTTTAGCAATACTCAAGACATGGTCATACAAGCGTTTTATACACGGTCTCCTTTACAGATGAAGTACATCTTCCCAAAATTCTCCCAATAAACTGAACTCGGCTGTCCGCCTTACTCAGAACTGTCCTTACATGTTCGTTCCATTTCATATCGTTCTGCAATGTTATGCCTAGATATTTGAATGACACGGCAGCATCAAGAAGCTCACTACTAATGCTATATTCTAACATTATGGGATTGTTTTTCCTACTCAGACGCATCACCTTACATTTTTCTACATTGAGAGCTAGCTGCCTTTCTTCGCACCAACTAGAAATTTTGTCTAAGTCATCCTGTATGCTATTATAGTCAGTTGAAGACGACACCTTCCCATTCACTACAGCATCATCAGCAAACAGCCGCAAATTACAACTTACTCTATCAGATCATTTATATAGATAGAAAATAAAAGCGGTCCTATCACACTCCCCTGGGGCACACCTGACAATACACTCGTCTCTGATGAACACTCGCCGTCGAGAACAATGTACTGCATTCTATTACTTAGGAAGTCTTCCAGTCAGTCACTAATCTGTGAACCTATTCCATAAGCTCATATCTTCATTAGCAGTCTGCCGTGTGGCACCACATTGAAGTAGAGAAACACAATCCGCCAGTTGCCCTTCACCAATGGCTCGCAAGATGTCATGTGAGAAAAGGGCAAGCTGGGTTTCACATGAACTATGTTTCCTAAACCCATGCTGATTCATAGAAAGAAGCTTTTCCATTTCAAGGAAATATACTATATCCCAACTGAGAATATGCTCCAAAATTCTATATGAAACTGATGTCAACGATATTGGCCTGTAATTGTGTGGGTCAGTTCTCTTTCCTTTCTTATAAACAGGAGTCACCTGCACTTTTTTCCAATCACTAGGAACTTTGCGCTGAATTAAAGATTCATGATAAATGCAAGCTAAGTAGGAGGCCAAAGCCACAGAATAGTCTCTGTAAAACCGAACTGGTATTCCATCCGGACCCGCAGACTGTTTCGTATTTAGCTTTCTCAGCTGCTTCTCTACACCGGAAATACCGATTACTATGTCCTCCATTTCGGAATTAGTACGTTGATCAAATAGGGGTATATTTGCGCTGTCCTCCTGTGTGAAAGATTTCTTGAAGGTTGAATTTAGAACTTCAGCTTTCCGTTTGCTTTCTTCTATTACTGCCCCGGAATGATCAATGAGTGACTGGATAGTTGGCTTTGATCCACTTATCGATTTTACATAGGACCAGAATTTTTTTGGGTCCTTGGAAAGATCTTTTGGTAAGGTATGGCTGTGGTAATTATTGTATGCTTCACACATCGATATTTTTATAGACACACGAATCTCTACTAACTATTGCCTGTCATCATTTGTGTGTTCTTTTTTTAATCGAGAGTGCAACAGTCTTTGCTTTCTCAGTAGCTTTCTAACATTATTATTATACCACGGTGGATCTTTTCCATCCTTAATCATTTTTACTGGCACATATTTCTCTAACCCTTAATTTACAATGCACTTAAATTTAGTTCACAATTTCTCTATTCCAACTATCAACTTTACTTCTTTTAGACCTGTTATAAGTGCCCAGATAACTTCAGTTACTTTCAACCTCGATCTCAGTAGAAACAATACTTTTGTCCACAGTGATGAACACTCCTCCTCCATATGTATCCGATCTATGTTTCCAATATACATTCCACGCCTCGCTAAATATTTCTGAACTTCCCACATCATGATTTAGCCAGCTTTTGGTGCCTAAAACTATCTGAGCACAATAATTTCCATGCAGAGCAGCAAATTTGGGAACTTTGTATCTAATACTTTGTAAGTTTGCGGCTAATATTTTGATATTTGAATTTTTTAGCCGAACGTGGCCTGAATTTGCTGTTTGAATGTTGACAGCTGAGAGCTCATCAGAGTTAGCGCCTAGCCTAAAAAAAAACATGTGCACTCCACAAGTACTCTCCTACCCGAGTAGCCGCTTCCTTAGTGTAGTGCACCCCTGATCTATCTAGGGGCACCTTACAATTCCCCACCCGATAATGCAGATCCAGAAATCTGCAGCCATGACTGTCACAGAGTCGGTGAAGCCTCTGGGTCAGACCCTCCACTTGGATCCAAACCAAAGGACCCCGATCAACCCTGGGAACAATGCTACAAATCGACAGCTCTGCTTGCACCCTGTGTGCGAGGGCAGCAGCCTTCACCATTTCTGCCAGCAGCCCGTAGGACCTTAGGATGTCCTCAGAACCCAAGTGACAAGCGTCATTAGTGCCGACGTGAACCGTGACTTGCAGTCGACCGCACCCTGCACCCTCAATAGCTACCTTCAAGGCCGCCTCCACATCTCGGATGAGGCCCCCCGGCAGACACACCGAGTGCACATTGGACTTCTTTCCAGATCTTGACGGTATCTGCCCAAGGGGCTCCATCACGCGACTAACATTGGAGCTTCCAATAACTAATCGCCTCATCCCGTGCACCTGCTTGGACCCTACTGAAGGAGTGGCCACACGTCCACTCACAGGACAAACGGGCGTGGACGGACGTCCAGCCTCCACATTGGCCTTCTGCCTTGAGTGACTTGAACGCCGTTCAACCCGCCACTCCTCTTGCAGAGAGGGCGGCTCGACCACGCCAGGTACACCTGAAGGTGCCTCGGTAGCAGGGACAGAGAGCGAATCATGAGACACCTGAGGTGTCTCACTCTACGCACCAGACTCCCCACCATCGCTGCACCCCGAGACATCAGCCTGAAGACGGCTGACCATAGCCAACAGCATGCTCAGCTGTTCACGAACTGCGGCTAACGCCTCCTGCATCCGCACACAGCAGGCACATATCCTATTGATACAATTAATTGTAGAAAGTAGAAAACTAAATAATCAACTTTTAAGTAGCCTAGTACTTTAATAAAGGCAGCTGGCAGCTGACTGATCTGTGGTCAGTGGTAAGTACATTGTAAAACTACAAAAATGAGTCCGGCAGTTTTCAAAATAAACAAGAATATCTATGGAATACACTGTTATAAAATGCGCGGGAATATAAGCTTTCTCAAACAATACACGAAATAAGGAAGTGACAATATGACACGCAGTGGCGTAGCTACTACACCAAGGGCCCCGGGGCAAAAATGACGTTGGGGCCCTCTGTAAACTAAAACTATACCACAGGCGCCGACTTTTGAAAATCTTGGGGTATGCTCAGTGGCGTTCCCAATAGGGGGGGGAGGTGGTTGCCGGCATGCAACAAAAAAAAAAAAAAAAAAAAAAAATCTTTATGATATTTTTCTAATTCCAGGTACAAAGGTAAAGTAATAAATTCGTTTTATTTTAGTAGTATTTCTTCTTTTTTGCTTCATCTGGTGTTAATTTAAGACAATTTTAATCTCTGAAAGGAGAAAAATAATTTTATAATACACAGTAAAGAAATTAAGTCATTGATTTCAATTTCACGTTTCAGAACTACTGGGCGGCTTTTGCGACCATTTTAACCAGTTTTCCCGTTGTAATAACTACTGAGGTCATTTTCAGAATTTTCGTCTTCTGAGACATGCATATCAGATAATGATGTGACTGTATTGTGAATACTGTGTTCATTATCGCAAAAACTAACATCGAATGGTCTTCCTGCGCCCGCCGCGGTGGCCGAGGGGACTAAGGCGCTCCAGTCACGGTCTTCACGGCCACTACGGTCGGGGGTTCGAATCCCCCCTCGGGCATGGATATTTGTGCCGTCCTAGTTCGTAAGTAGTTCATAAGTAGTTTGTAAGTTTAGGGACTGATGACCCCATAGTTAAGTCCCATAGACTATACAAACATTTGAACATTTTGTTTTTTTGGTCTTCCTGCCTTCTTTCTCCCGAAGATTTATTTTCTATACAGTATTACGAAAATAGTCCCTAACCACTTCTGCTGTCATACCATGTCTGTCGATACTAAAAGGTTCACAACCCATTGTTACATCACACACCAATTCAGTAAACGGGATAAAAAATGTCACGACTTAATACTAACACGATTCCTTGAAGACAATTGACTTCTAAGAGGATACACATTTTCGTCGTATCGTACCAAACCCACTTCATTTCTAGTTATTTAACACAACAATTAACGGTTACCGCCTTCAGTTTATGATATTGAATTTACATGCAGCATTCCATTAACATTCGGACTATTTAGAAAATGATCACTTCACTCACATGTCAACATGAATTTTAATGCCTACGAATTCAATTACCTGTTTGTTTTAGATAATCTTTTTACAGCGGTGTATTACAAAAGCCAGCCACCCATCAATGGAATGAGAGAGTCGAATTTAATTGCAATCAAGAAATATAACATAATGGAAAAAATAATACCAAAATTATCAGTGGTGTATGCCGAGCATACCCACTCAAATTTTGGGGTATGTTTGAGCGACCTAGCATACCTGTAATCGGCACCTATCAACTATATAGTTGCAATACTACTTCATCAGGTCCTTACCGCTTACTGGAAGACATAATAAGGCAAACGTACTGTTAAGTAAATTACTGTGTGTCACGCAGCAGATAATATTTAATCTTACTCTCTAATAAGACCTTATTAACGATGTCTGTGTAGAGACAGGAATTAGTGATCATGACATCGTCATAGCGTCGATGGTGACCAAAGTTCATAACCAGTCAAGAAGGCTAGGAGCGTGTTTTGGTTGGGAAAAGCCGACAAGCAAATGTTACGATCGCACTTAGAAAATGAATGGGCATCGTTTAATTCTGGGACTATGGATGCAGAGGAATTGTGGACTAAATTTAAATGCATTGTTAATGAAGGGTTAGAGAAATATGTGCCAGTAAAGACGATTAAGGATGGAAAAGATCCACCGTGGTATAATAATAATGTTAGAAAGCTGCTGAGAAAGCAAAGGCTGTTGCATTCTCGATTCAAAAAAGAACACGCAAATGGTGACAGGCAAAAGTTAGTAGAGATTCGTGCGTCTATAAAAAGATCGATGCGTGAAGCATACAATAATTATCACAGCCATACCTTAGCAAAAGATCTTTCCGAGAACCCGAAAAAATTCTGGTCCTATGTAAAATCGATAAGCGGGTCAAAGCCCACTGTCCAGTCACTAGTTGATCATTCCGGGGCAGTAATAGAAGAAAGCAAACGGAAAGCTGAAGTTCTAAATTTAACCTTTAAGAAGTCTTTCACGCAGGAGGACCGCACAAATATGCCATCATTTGATCAACGTACTAATTCCGAAATGGGGGACATAGCAATAGGTATTTCCGGTGTAGAGAAGCAGCTGAGAGAGCTAAATACGAAAAAGTCTGCTGGGCCGGATGGAATACCAGTTCGGTTTTACAAAGACTATTCTGCGACATTGGCCCCCTACTTAGCTTGCATTTACAGCGAATCTTTAACTCAGCGCAAAGTTCCTAGTGATTGGAAAAAAGCGCAGGTGACTCCCGTGTATAAGAAAGGAAAGAGAACTGACCCATACAATTACAGGCCAATATCGTTGACATCGGTTTCATGTAGAATTTTGGAGCATATTCTCAGTTCGAATATAGTAAATTTCCTTGAAACGGAAAAGCTTCTTTCCATGAATCAGCACGGGTTTAGGAAACATCGTTCATGTGAAACTCAGCTTGCCCTTTTCTCACATGACATCTTGCGAGCCATGGACGAAGGGCAACAGGCGGATTGTGTTTTTCTCGACTTCAAAAAGGCGTTCGACACGGTGCCACACTGCAGACTCCTAACGAAAATGCGAGCTTATGGAATAGGTTCTCAGATTTGTGACTGGCTGGAAGACTTCCTAAGTAATAGAACGCAGTACGTTGTTCTCGACAGCGAGTGTTCATCAGAGACGAGTGTATCGTCAGGCGTGCCCCAGGGGAGTGTGATAGGACCGCTATTATTTTCTATCTATATAAATGATCTGATGGACAGAGTAAGTTGTAATTTGCGGCTGTTTGCTGATGATGCTGTGGTGTATGGGAGGGTGTCGTCTGTAACTGACTGTAATAGCATACAGGTTGACTTAGACAAAATCTCTAGTTGGTGCGAAGAATGGCAGCTAGCTCTCAATGTAGAAAAATGTAAGGTGATGCGCATGAGTAGAAAAAACAATCCTATAATTTTCGAATACAGCATCAGTAGTGAGCTTCTTGATGCGGTCGCGTCGTTCAAATATCTAGGCGTAACATTGCAGAGCGATATGAAATGGAACGAGCATGTAAGGACAGTTGTGAGTAAGGCAGACAGCCGACTTCGGTTTATTGGGAGAATTTTGGGAAGATGTACTTCACCTGTAAAAGAGACTGCATATAAAACGCTTGTTCGACCACGTCTTGAGTATTGCTCAATTATTTGGGACCCGCAGCAGATCGGTTTGAAAGAAGACATAGAGGCGGTTCAGAGGCGAGCAGCTAGATTTGTTACCGGTAGGTTCGACCAATGCGCGAGTGTCACGGAAATGCTCCGGCAACTCAATTGGGGATCGCTGGAAGAAAGACGACGCTCTTTTCGTGAATTTCTGTTAAGTAAATTTAGAGGGCCGGAATTTGAAGCTGAGTGTAGTACGATCTTGCTGCCGCCTACTTACATTTCGCGTAAAGATCACAAAGACAAGATAAGAGAAATTAGGGCTCGTACGGAGGCATATAGGCATTCTTTTTTTCCTCGTTCAATTTGGGAGTGGAATAGGAAAGGAAATGCCTAGTAGTGGTACAGTGTACCCTCCGCCACGCACCTTACGGTGAATTGCGGAGTATGTATGTAGATGTAGATGTAGAATATAATTATAGCTGTGAAAGTTAATTATGTTTTCAAGCAGAAACTATTGGGTGGATTTGGATGAAATTTTGTAGAGGGATAGAATTGGACCTGGTAGGACATACAGATAAAACTACTATGGAAAAGTTTTCGATGTTGCTCCATACTAGGTGAATGAAGTCGCATGCAGAAGGTAGTAAAAATGAGTAATGAAGTTTTACTCAACCACGAAAATATGGCCCCCCCGCTGCGAATCAAACCATGCAGTAATTCAGCACGTGGCAGGACAAGCAATACCTTTTTATGTTTATATTCTGAGATGGGAATAATTTTTGGATTTCACTTCGTGCGTTTGAAGTTTGTTGGCAGTGTTCAAAAAGTTAAAAGTCGAAAATCCTTCATTCAGCTAAAATATTATATACAGTAGAACGTCGATTATCCGAAGTGTAATTGGGGGGCATGGATGTTCGGAAAAACGATTATTCGTAAAATCGAACTGTATACTTCTACTTGCCAATAAGAAGTACTGTACAGTAAATGTATTTATACAGTATTTTAAGTCGCGCGATCCTTTACATTGCGCCGAGCGGCACGCCGCAACACTTGGATGGCGCAGCTGTTGCTGTGAACAGCTGCGATGCTACACCTGCTTCTGCCGACTGGAGTGTGCCGATTATTGTACTCAAGCGACTGTCGGCTTGGCCTGTCAGCAGGCCCCACTAGAAGCAATGTTCCGCCACCCTCTGGCCCAGTGCGGCTATTGTGGGCAGCTTAGTTTGACGGGAGGAGGAATTGAACGACGCTCTACTGTAACTTTTTCCGAACTTTGCTCACGGAGGCCGAGGGGCCCCTTGATCCCGGGGCACTGCCCCGCCTAGCCCTATGATAGCTACGCCACTGATGACACGTAACTTGCAGCAGACAAAAACTACACACACGGTATTTATCAAAATATGTGAGAATGAACTTGTAAAGCAATAGCACAAACGAAATCTGCCAAGTAGATGAGAAGAAACCTCTTAAACACAAAAACACTAATGAAAATTGAGAAATTAACTGGCAATGAATTTCACACAATTAAATTACGATACTTATTGCTGTTTACGATATAACACTGGCAGCAGCTGGCACTGGACTGACTTATAACTAGATATAGTAACGGTCTCCGACATGTTTTGAAATACACCAGTCAAAGACGAAGACTATACACATTGGTATTTATCAAATATGCGGAAATGAACTATTAAAAGAGTAGTACAAACAAAATCTGCCAAGTATGTGGGAATAAACCTCTTAAAACAGAAGTACTAACGAAAATGAAGAACTAGATTGGCAAATTAAATTTGACACAAATTAAATTATGATACTTAGCGCTGTTTACGATGTGACACTGGCAGCAGCTAGCACTCTCTGCAATATATGGCCCCCGTCATTGTCTGCATTTACTAGGACAGATGTGCTGCAATTTGTTGCCCAGCTTCCTCCACCATTTGTTTTGCTTGGCAACTTCAATGCCCACCATCCCCTATGGCGTTCTTCAGAATCTTACCAAAGAGGCTCCCTTATAACGGACCTTTCCAACCATCTTAATCTTGTCTGCCTAAACACCGGAGCACCAACCTTACTTTCAGACACAACACACATCTATTCTCACTTGGACCTGGTGATATGCACTCCTCAGCTAGCGCATTGGTTTGAGTTGTATGCTCTTTCTGATACGTACTCGAGTGACCGATTCCCTTGTGCAATCCACCTACTGCATCATACCCCATCTTTGCGTTCCACCACCTGGAACATCTCCAAAGCCGATTGGGGGCTTTATTCTTCCATGGCGGTTTTTCATTATCATAATTTCCCAAGCTGCTACAGTCAAATCCAGTACCTCACAGAGGTTATTCTCACTTCTGCCAAATATTCCATTCCTTGTACTTCCTCTTCTCCACATTGTGTCCCAGTCCCCTGGTGGACTGCAGCATGAAGCAATGCTTTTAGAGACCGAAGACCTGCTCTACGCACCTTTCAACGCCACCCAATTGGAGAATTGAATCAATTATAAACAACTGCGAGCGCAATACCACCGTGTTACAAAAGAAAACGAAAAAGCCTGTTGGACTGTCTTCACTAATTCCTTTAACAAATTCACTCCCTCCTCGGTTGTCTGGGGTAGCCTCCTCCGGTTATCTGGCACTAAGGTCCATTCCCCGATTTCTGGTCTGACAGTAGCGAATGAAGTCCTTGTGGACCCCTTTGACGTATCCAATGCCTTAGGCCACTCTCTTAGCTCTGATCATTACCATCCTACCTTCCTCCCTCGCAAACAGGCGGAGAAGGCACGGCCGCCTTCTTTCCAATCTTCAAATTGTGAAAGATATAATGCCACCTTCACTATGCAGGAGCTAGACCGTGCTCTCGCCATGTCCTGCTCCGGGGCACGATTCCATTCATATAGAGATGTTGAAGAACCTTTCTCCTGTGAGTAAATGTTTCCTTCTCCACACCTAAACCAGGGAAGAACAAACCTCTTCCTTCCAGTTATTGTCCCATTTCATTTACCAGCTGTGTCTGTAAGGTGATGGAACACATGGTTAATGCTCATTTGGTTTGGCTCCTTGAATCCTGACACCTCCTTACCGATGTCCAATGTGGTTTTTGTCGGAACCACTCTGCAATTGACCACCTCGTTATCTTGTCGACTTTCATTGTGAATAATTTTTTGAAAAAGTGCCAGATGATCTGGAGAAGGCCTACGATACCTGTTGGAGGGGTGGGATTCTCCGCAATATGCATACCTGGGGCTTTTGCGGCTGTCTCCCCCACTTTATTCGTGCATTTTTAACAGACCGAAGTTCTAGGGTATGAGTAAGATCTGTTTTGCCAGACCCTTTTTGCCAGGAGAATGAGGTGCCACAGGGCTCCGTTTTGAGTGTTGTACTTTTCGCCATAGCAATTAACGCAATTATGGACTGCCTCCCACCCAACGTTTCTGGTTCCCTCTTTGTGGATGATTTCACAATCTATTGAAGCGCTCAAAGAACATTATTGGAGCAGCTTTGTCTTGGTTGTCCTTATTCTTAGAGCATCGCAAATGGCTTCCGTTTCTCCAATGAGAAAACAGTCTGCATCAACTTCTGGTGATACAAAGAGTTCCTTCCACAAAACTCTACATCTGGGCCCTGTTGGTCTCCCATTTGTGTAGGCAATGAAATTCTTAGGATTAACTTTGGGTAGGAAACTTTGTTGGTCTCCACACATGTCTTCTCTGGCTGGCTGTTGTACATGTTCCCTTAATGTCCTTCATGTTCTTAGCGCTACATCATTGGGAGCTGCCTCTCAGGGTGTCAGCATTAATTTGTTGAGTACGGGCTTGGCGAACTCGTGGTCCTGAGCCATGGACTGTGTCACACCAACAGTCCACTACACTGTAAGCTCTGTGTGTGCTTCAATGACCATCATTCGGTGGAACGTAGTACATTTCAGAGCCCGGGGATCTTGGCTTAATCGCACGAGTCACGAGGATGGTACAAACTTCTATA
The DNA here is from genome assembly GCA_026315105.1 of Locusta migratoria. Taxonomy (NCBI): domain Eukaryota; kingdom Metazoa; phylum Arthropoda; class Insecta; order Orthoptera; family Acrididae; genus Locusta; species Locusta migratoria. The sequence continues at coordinate 61,160,052 of CM048749.1, forward strand.
AAAAATTAAAAAATAAAAACTCAATCTCAAGGTGTGCTAAGGGCCGAGGAGAAGCATGGCTGTTGAGTTTGAACAGTCGCTAGCGAGCAACCTTTGAGGAACCTGCCGCACCTCAGTTGTGTAAGGCTTACCCGGGCAAGTGAGGCTCTGCATGGGTGGACCTTTATATTCTTAGCTGCTCGTGAGACCACCATGGAAAGACCTATAAATGTTGGTGGACAAACAACTGTCGTCTCCAAGAGTGGAAGAAATGAATTTAATGGTGCACAGTATGACCCCTGATCGTTCCCTTCCCAAGCCACACCATGGGGGGAACGTCGGGCTCTCAACCAATCTGAGTCTTACTTGCCCAAGTACCTAGTCAGTACACGGGCTGACGGGGAATCTTTCTCTAACACTAAGCTGCAATTCTTTGTTGAAAATAAGTTTGGCGAAGTGGCATCTTTCTCTAAAATGAGAAGCAGGTCCATCCTAATACAAGCGTCATCCCCTGCATAGTCAAAGGCTTTACTCATCTGCGACAAGCTGGGTGATGTCACCTTAAGTATCATACCGCATAAAACACTCAACATTATCCAGGGTTTAATATTCCACTGTGAGCTCCTGTCACAGACTGATGACAAATGGCGTGCCGACTTAGAGCGATGGGCTGTTCACTTCGTCCGGTGCATCTACAGGGGACCGAAAGATCACAGGGTTGCCACCGGTGCATTTATCTTGGCCTTCAAAGGCGATGTACTAACTGAGGTCAAGATAATGATATACCGTTGTGATGTAAAACTGTACATCCCTCCCACTACATGATGTTTTCGGTGCTGGAAGTTCAGGCATATGTTCTCTCGATGCACTTCCAGCCCAACATGCAGAGACTGCGGGCGTCCATCACACCCGGACACTCCGTGTACACCTCCTCCTGTGTGTGTGTGTGTGTGTGTGTGTGTGTGGGGGGGGGGGGGGAGGGGGGTGTGAATTGCGGGCTGCAACATCCACCTTGCTCGCCGACCTGTAGTATGCTCCACAAAGAAAGGAAGATCATGAAATTCAAAACCCTGGACAGATTAACGTACTCAGAGGCCAGAAGAAAATATGAGCGTCTTCATCCCGTACAGTTGTCATCATCCTTTGCTGCCATTGCGTCGTCTTCGCTTACTATGGGGACGTCCGTCTCCCATGTCTCACCACCTCCTGTGGGCTCTGCGGGCCAACAACATCAAACTGCCCCCTTGACAGTTGGGGGCCCTTCTTCTGTTGCTGAACCACTACCTCCTGTGGGGGTAACTGCCCCACAACCATTGAGGACTCCAGTCCCCAATACCCAGCTGGAGCGACCTTCTCCGGCACCTCTCGCTAGGAAGAGATCTCTAGACTCTCTTCCTACCACGGTTTCTCCCACTGACAAAGTGGGTATGAATGAGTGGCTGACACAGTCATGATCATAGGGCTTCAAGGTCCTCATCAGTCACTGAGGCCGAGGCCCTAAAGCACTCCCAGCAAGAGAAACCAAAAGTCAAAGGCTGCTAAGAAAACAGATTCCACAGTGGAAACGTGCTGTCACCACCACCCCATATGTCTGCGTCTGAGGATGTGGTGGAACTCCTTGCCTCACTGGAGGACTTGGCTATCACCAAGACTTTGGAGGCAATGGATGTAGAGGCTCAGCCTCCATCAACAGCGACAACAGGTGATTCTGTGGAACCAACAGCACCCTCAATATTGCCATGCCTCGGCAACCAAGAGTAGCATCATCTTAAAGTGGAACTGTGGCAGTTTTTTCCGCCACCTACCCTAGCTGCAGCAGTTATTGTGACACTATCCTGCTTTCTGTGTAGCCCTACAGGAAACATGGTTTCCTGTCCAGCGGACCCCAGCCCTTCAAGGCTATCGGGGCTACTACAACAACTGTGTGACTACAACAGGGTATCTTGAGATGTCTGCCACTGTTCCTAGTACTGCTGTGCCTCTCAACCCGGCTCTCGAGGCAGTGGCTGTAAGAATCAGAACAATGCAGGACTTAACAGTCTGCTCTCTGTACCTCTGGCCAGATGAAGTTGTGTGCCTTGGTCACGCAACTACCCACACTATTTATCCTTCTGGGGGTTTGCAATGCCTATCACCCTCTCTGGGGTGGTACCCAGCCCTCAGGACGTGGTAGAGATATTGAAACATTACTGACATGTATGCCTCCTAAACATTGGTGCACCCACACATTTTAGTATAGTGCATGGCACATTTTCTGCTATTGACCTATCTGTATGTAGCCTAAGCCTGCTCCCACATTTAAGTTGGACGGTTCATGACCTTTGTGGGAGTGACCATTTTCCCTTTCTTTTGTCACTCCAGCACTTCGAACCTGCAGGCATCCTGATGGTGTCTATGTTGAGCAGACAGGTGAGGTTACACTTCAGCTGCTGTCGTTTCTGTTCCACTACCGCCTGATATTGATATGGCAGTCCAACAGGTCACTGCTGCTATAGTCGCAGCTGCAGAGGAGACCGTTCTGATCACTACTGGCTCCCCTCGGCGCAAGGTCGTGCCCTGGTGGATGCCTGAGCTTGCTGAGGCCATCCAGGACCGTCGGCAAGCGTTGCAACGCCACCGGTGCCACCCCACAATCAAAAATCTTATAGCAATTCCGTAGATTTTCCTGGCATAATAATGGTTGTTGTTCTTCACGGGTTTGCAGCCGGATTATGTCGATCTGCTGATACCTTTCCACACTGGCAGGGGATTTTATATACTCCAGGCTTTCTTAATCCCAAATCATCTTTTACCGCTCTGGTTTTAGACAAAGGCAATAAGATACTTTTGATGTATTTTTGAAGGCTCCTTGAAATTTTTGAAGAAATATTTCCCGCATAAGGTAAAAATGCAACTGATTTTGAAGTGTCCCTGGGTGGTTCACATGGTGGTCCGAATTGGAAAGCTCGACTGATTTGATGATTAGTATAGCCATTCTGCCTAAAAACAACCTTAAGATGATCCAATTCTTGCGTCAAATATTCAGAGTCAGAAATGGCATAAGCTCTTTTGACGAGTGTACATAGAACACCCAACCGTTGACGGGGTGGATGACAGCTAGTAGCGTGGAGATAGTGGTCTGTATGTATATATTGGGCAGACTATTCCTACAATTCACGACCGTTGTGTGGAACATCAAAGGCACACACGTCTGTTCCAACCAGAAAAGTCTGCAGTGGCTCAATGGCATAACATGCCATTTAAAGACACACACAAATTATTGCTCCAGCCTCACGTTATTGGGATTGTGTCCTTAAGGAAGCAATTGAAATATGATTATCAGATAATCTTATTAATAGGGAAAAAGGTTTTCCATTGAGTAAGATGTGGAATCCCATTTTATCTAATATTAAAAAACAACGGTCTAATTTTTGACCAGCTTCTTCTTAATTTTTGATTACTCAGCTTGGCTAACTTCTACCGCTGGTGGCGCTGCAATACTCTTCACGTCCCAGAGGGCGTTCTTCCACTTCTTGCACATGCGCACTGGCCTGTTCCCACAGTATAAAGGAGTTGCCGTAACTGATATGTCCTCAGTTCCGACGTGATTGTGCACCAGTCATACCTGAAGATGGCGGCCAGGTGGACCACCGAAATATTGTATCAGCAGATTGACATAATCTGGCCGCAAACCCGTGAAGAACAACAAAAAGCTGATAGCCTGTAACAGGCTCAGGGCCCGAGCTTAATGACTCATCCGGCAAAGTAAACAGGACTGCTGGGAGCAGTATGTTGCCTCCATAGGCTATTGTGCCTTCCTTTCTCGTGTTTGGTCTCAGGTATGACGCCTCTTCGGATACCGCCCACAGGCGGAAATCCCGTCCCTGATCATCGATAGCACTCTCTATACTGACCTGGCTGTTATTGCTGAGTGCATGGCAGAGCATTATGCGAGTTGCTCTGCAACAGCAAATTATAGTGCATCCTTCCACTCCCTTAAACAACGGGTAGAGCGAAATCCTCTATCTTTACACACTCGCTGCCGGGAACTGTACAATGCTCCGTTTAAAGAGTGGGAGTTCAACACTACTCTCACTGCATTCCCCAATACCTCTCAGGGAACAGACCGCATACATAACCAGTTCATCTGTCACCTGTCACAAATTGCTCGCCTTATTTAATAGGGTCTGGAGAGGGAGTGTTTACCCATCCCAGTGGAGGGATAGATAGTATTATTATACCTGTCATGAAACTGGAAGCAGATCCGCTGTCAGTTGACATTTATTGCCCCATCAGCTTAACTAATGTCCTGTGTAAGTTGCCGTCTTATGTAAATCCTTGAAGATTGGAGTCTGCTGGCCACACGACAGCGGGGTTTCCGTCAGGGTCACTCCACTATTGACAATTTAGTGTCATTGGAGTCGGCCATACGTACAGCCTTCTCTAGGTGTGAGGACCTAGTTGCGGTCTTTTTTGACCGGAAGACGTATGACACAACAGGGTGCCACCATATTCTAGCTACATTGTATGACTGAGTCTTACAGCATCCACTCCCAATTTTTATCAATAGTTTCCTTTTGCTTCGCACTTTTAGGCTTAGAGTTGGTGCCTCTCTCAGCTCCCCCCAAGTCCAGGAGAATGATGTCCCACAGGTCTCCATTCTTAGTGTACCACTCTTTTTAATTGTGATAAATGGTCTTGCTGCGGCAGTTGGGTCATCGGTTTGTTGTTCTTTATTTTTCGATGACTTTTGCTTATAATTCAGCTCTCCTAGCATTGGTGTCACTGATAGGCATCTTTAGGGAGCCATTCAAAGGGCACAGTCATGGGCCTCAGCACATGGTTTTACATTCTCAGCTTCTAAAATCTGGGTGATGCACTTTTGTCGTTGTCGGGCCGTTCATCCTGATGCACAACTCTACCTAGCTGCTGAACAGCTTCATGTTGCAGAAACCCTTCGGTTTCTTGTCATGCTGTTTGACAACTCTTGGCATGCTGTTTGACAACTGACTGACTTGGGGGCCACACCTTCATCATCTGAAGCAGAAGTGCTGCTGGTACCTAAATATATTGCAATGTCTCAGCCACACTGCCTGGGGAGCTGGCCGTCAAACCCTATGCACCTCTTTAAGGCGCTCAACCAATCAGGCCTGGATTATGGGAGCCAGGTGTATGACTCTGCACCACCTTCAACATTGTGGATCTTGGATCCCATTCTTCATGGGGGCATTCTGCAACAGCCTTGTACCAAGGCTCTTCACTGAAGCTGGCATCCCTCCCTTGAGGTACCGCCAGCAACAGTTGTTGGCTCCCTACATTTTCCACATCTACGCTACGCTTCACCATCAAAATCGCAGGCTATTGTTTCCAAATACTGACCTTCCCTCTCCACAATGACGACCCAGATTGGGTCTTCTGGTCGTACTCTCCTTTCCTCACTGAGTCCTTTCCTCTCTGTCCTGCATTCTCTTGCCTATCGCATATCCCTCCTTGGACCATCCCCTGCCTCCAGCTCCACCTACAATTGTCCTGTGACCCAATTTATGGCAGAGCTGAAGGCAATAACCCATGCTCTAGACCATATCAGAGCATGCCTCAGGAAGTCATATGTCATCTGCAGTGACACTCTGAGTGGATTGCATGCTTTAGACCAGTGTTTCCCCAAACACCATTTGGTGCGATCCATCCAAGACACAGTATTCAGTCTTGACAAGTCTGGCCGTTCTGTGACTTTCATCTGGACCCCGGGCCACATCGGCATTTCAGGGAATGAACACGCTGATCAGCTGGCCAAACAGGTCATCACCTGCCAGCGTCTGGATATTGGTACCCCAGAAGGGGATATCCACTTGGGTCTGCACTGAAAGATCTTTGTGGCCTGGAATTTGGAATGGTCAACATTGAGCACGCCCAATAAGCTCTGTGCAATCAAACCTTCGACAGCACATAGAAGACTTCCTTCAGGCCTTCTCGAAGGGACTCAGTCATCCTCTGTCGCCTGTGTATAGACGATATGTGGCTAATGCACGGCCACCTCTTACAATGAGATGAACCGCCAGACTACCGTTGTAGCACTCTATTAACTGTAGTCCACATCTTGTTGGACTGACCACTTTTAGCTGCATTGCAGCAGTCTTTTACCCTGCCGTCTGCAGTTCCTTCGATTTTAGCTGACGACGCCTCTATGGCTAACTGTGTTTTAGGTTTTATTTGTGCAGCTGGTTTTTATCATAGGATTTACTGGTGGATACATATGCCTGTTCTTCTAGGCATACACCACTTATAGTTTTAATCTGTTGTTACTTTTGTCTTGCCAGTCCTATTTTCGACTGACAGTTTTAGTATGTACAAAATATGCTGGCTCCTCCATTATTATCCTAGTGATCAGACAGCCAAAATCCTCTTCTGTGATTTTTAGCATAGTTGATTATTTGGTCCACCTCTATTATGTGTGTGTTTTTTTTTATGTTGTAATTTTCTCCCACATTGTATACCTGCAAATCTTGTGTACTGGTTGCAGGGTGCTTATTTTTATCCATAAATGAAATACTGTAATCTCTTAGCTGGGAACAGGGGACTGATAACCCATTCGTTTAGCCCCCTTCAAAACAAAAACAAAATGGGAAACTGATAGACTGTTCTTCTTCACCTTCATATGCCCATAGTTCGGTTGAAGCTGGATTACGGAAGCATTGTTTACTCTTCCGCACGGCCGTCCATCTTGCCCTGTCTTAACTCAATTCACCATCGAGCGTTACGCCTAGCAATTGAAGCCTTCTATACCAGCCCTATTGAAAGCCTCTATGGAAAAGCTACCGAATTACCATTGCACTATCGGCGTGATATATTACTCTGTTGGTACGAAAGCCGACTGCTGTCAATGCCCAAACACACATCCTACCCATCATTTTTCAGTAACTCCCTCGATTGCCAACATGGGGTGTCTGCATCTGCAATTTTCCTCCTGGAGTTCGTTTTCATCACCTGCTTCAGCAACTCGATCACCCGATTTGTCATCGGGTTCAACAGCTTTCAATACAAGCTCATTGACCAATGCTCAGATTTCATAACTGAGCTTTTTGCTCTCTATCAGGCAGGCCAATATTTTGCCACCACCATCATCATTCTTATGTAATCATCTCATATTCACTCAGTGCCATTCAGAGTCTTAGAGACCCGTATCCGGTTCCTCCTGTCGTACACCGAATCCAAAGCTCCCTTCAATTGGTAGCTAAAGATGGCTTTTGTGTCCACTTCCTGTTGGTACCTGGCCACATAGGTGTGGCCCAATTTTCATCATGTTCGTGTTGCAGTAAATCTGCTGTCCACTTTGAAGGAAATTTTAGCTGATGACGCACAGGCAGCTGCAAGAGTTTTGCATTTTATACATATGACTAATTTGTCCAAGGACATTTAATTCCTTCTCTTGATATTTTTTATTCGTTTTAGTGATATTCTGAAATTATCCTTGTTGGCACCTTCTTTAACCTTGTGCGCCCTAAAACTTCTGCATTCTTGGTTTGAAAAAAAAAAAAAAAAAAAAAAAACAGTTCTTTGTGGCAGCTATGTCAGGCCTGTCTGGTATGCCATTTATCAGGGTCTTTTTCCCTGGACAGAAACACTGTTTGGTGGAACCACTTTATCTATACTGCAGGCAAGGCCTCTCTCCCACTCATGCACTTGTGCAACTCAGGTTGGTTTCGCCGTGTACATTCTCATGAGAAGGCCGCAGCAATTCGCCTCCTACAGCAGGAGAATATGGGGTGGCGGCCAGTGGCAAAGGAAGGTGAAACTTGGGGCACTTTCTGCTGGCTCCCTCAGGCCGGTCCCTCTCCACCCCCTGGGCTGGCAGGAGTGCTGGTGTGGTGTGTGTGCGAATGCTTCCATCAGCAAAGTCACCGAACAAAAGTGTCACTGGCCGAAATATTACAATATTCAAATTAAAATGGAAAAACTGGTTGGATCTCAAACCCTGGACCTTTTGCTTCAGTGTAACCGGCTTGTGATTAGAATAAAAATATAGTAATTTTATTTTCTGTGCACTTTTTTCCTTGTTTTTAAATTTATTGTATGCTATCATTAGTATTACACTCAAATTAGGATTTAAGTAACAGTCAAATCTTACCATGTGTGACTCATTTGTCTTTGTCTCAATTGTAGCTGCATTTGGCAGAGGTTACGAGATCCACTCTCGAATTTTTTTTTAAAACCATGTAGTTTAGTAACTGTATTTGTGCTACCAATACCATGAATTTGATACTAGCAACATTTTTACAATTGGACTTAGGCATGATTGCCTAACTTCAAGGTACAGTTCTCGCATTTACGTAATTACCTATAGTAGAGTCCTTTTAGTTGTTCGTTTTTCTCAGTACTGTAGTCATGGATTATGTTTGTTGTCTACAGATGTGAGCTTAGTTTGTGGCACTTCGCTCCCAGCTTCAGGTGGTGTTAACATCAATTGTGTAGCTGGATGCTGCAATCCAGGTGCACCATTTTTGTGGGTCAGTCGTGAGATCCAGCAGAAGTCCAGCTCATCTGATGTGTCCAACAATCTGACTGTGGTTTATAATAATATTGGCCCTCCCAGCATTAACACCACCATACTGGTTGGCTGGCACAACGGGATACTGCCCGGAAGACAACTGCAGAACAGGATACCAGTTATGTCTGCATCCAGATCACACAGACATGTTCTGAACTAAGTGACGTGACATAGGACAATGTCCAGGTTAATTAAAGTGATCACACTGTTGAACTATGTGACACATTGTGCAGACAATTGTCAGACTAATCAAGATGTCACAATCTGTTATTTCAATTAGTGTACATTTGGTTACGTTGGATAATATGAGGACAGTGGAAAAAGGCAGTGAAATAATTGATTAGGAAGACTAAGGTGCAAGACATGTCAATCTCATAAGCCCCCATATGGGTTTGGGGGTAAGAATAGGCTTGCAATATTCCTGCCTGCCATGGGGTGACTAAAAGGATTCTTCACACTGTAATGGATCGGCCAGTGTGGATCCCCTCAGCAGGGCAAAGTGAAGCACTGGTTACCGAGACTTTCGAATACCGATGGCGGTATCGGACATTTTGATTTAACATAAATTTTGATTAAAAGACAATGTAAAAGGAGAAAATCATGTGTGTGTCAAATATAAACCATACTTACAGACATTACTTGCAATTTTGATGATAAAAAAGATTAATTGTGGCGTTCTTAAGAAAAACATTGGACCGAACATTCGAGGAAGTATTTGGGAAGCAGGAACAACCTGAAGAAGTAATTTTAGACGAAAAATGTACTGACACACTGTTTGACACTAGTAGCATTTATAAATAAGATAGTAACAACAGTTGTCATGTATTTGGTTTATATAGATTGATGAATATGAGAACATGGATGAGTTGTTACCCAAGTTCAATGAAGTAAAGTATAGATTATGGACAATTTGTTGAAGGTGTTGGTCAATGAGGGCTGAAATTCTTTTGGTAGGAGCACAGTAACCAACCACAGTTTGGCATTCAGGATTATTTGGTTTGTGGATATAGGGGAGTATGTAGAAGGTGGGTGTGAGGGTGAGGAGGGAGATGGATTCAGGAGAGAGCCGCTCGAACAACTAAAAGGCATCCTTTGCCAAGGTTTTTATTTACTATCCTCATGCCAGAAAAGGGTATCCTGCCCAGGATCCTTCCCTCTCCACACTCTATATAGATACACATCTCCCATCCCACCACTGGTGTAATCCCTCACACATTCTGTGCATTTTCCTCCTCCCCTCCTGCTTCCCTCACCACCACCACTGGTTGCTTTTGCCTCGGCCATGCTGAGACTCGCAGACTGGACACAGTGACCGGAGACAGCAGTCGTGTCTGTGTGAATGTCTCTGACAAATGCCTTGACGGCCAAAAGCTAACGAGTTGTTTTCTGTTATTTGTGGCTTTCCACAACTCATTGGACATCTCTGTGGTTAGTAAGCAACCTATCCTTCACGAAAATAATATTAACTATTCCTTATCACAGAATGTATCCTATCAGTCAAACCCTTCGTTTAGTCAAGTTATGCCAAAAAATTTTTCTCTTCTATCCTGTGCAGAACCAACTCATTAGCTTCAAAATCCAAACTTAAAATCTTCAGCATTATGCTGTAACACCACATTTCCTAAATTTCCATCCTCTTCTTGTATTAACTGTTTAACATCCATGTTTCATTCTCATATAAGGCTACACATGAAACAAATGTCTTCAGAAAACAATTTCCAACATTAAAATTAATATTCAATGTTAATAAATGTATGTTCTTGCAAATACTTTTCTTTCAACTGCCATTCTGAATTTCGTATCTTCTCTACTATGGCCATCATAAGTTGTTATATTTGCTGCAGCCTTCCTACTACTCCATATGGTGCAAGTCTTTTCATCTGCAAATAATGATTGAAACCCACCTTGATTTGTATTGCCTGCTGTCTTGTGGTTGCCCTCTGATTTTTTTTTAACCCCCACACTACAACGAAATGCTAAATTAACATTTCCTTGATGTCGCAGAATATGTCCTATCAATCAATCCCTTCTTTTAGTCAAGTTATGCCACAAATGTATTTTCTCCCTGCTCTGTGCAGTACCTATCCATCTAATCTTCAGCACTACCAATTTCAAAAGTTTACACACACTTGTCTCAACTGCTTATCATACATGTTTCACTCCCATATAAGATTAAACTTCAAACAAATTTCATTCTCTAGATTTTATAGCTGTTAAATTTATATTTGATGTAAATACAAATAGCAAGGAAATATTTTCTAAATCAATACTGTCATCAAGTTGCAGCACTCATTTTGGACTACCATGATGATGTGGTAGTAACTGATGCCAGGCTACTGTATCAATCAGACAAACCACGGTATAACCTGAGAGCGGTACTGACTTCAGACTTCGCCAAACCTTCCTCCCTATAAGAATTCACGCATTTTGACAGCTGGGGAAGTTAATGTGTGGTGATTTGAACCTAGCTGTTTAGACATTCAGTTTAAACTGTCACTTTCTGGTATAGGTATGCCAACCCTGGTTTGATTCTGCCCAGTGGACGGAGCGGCAGAAAGTTAGTGGGGTGTGGAGAAACCACATCCTAAGTGAATATCAGGCTGGTAACCAAGTTCTGTACCAGTTACACAATTCACAAAGTTTTAGAAAAACTTTCGCACACTTTCACTTGTATAACACTATAAGCAGACAGTTGGGATGCACACATTTTCTCTGTGGCTGGTGGTGCTGAATGTAGGGCATTAAGTCATCTCTTATCATCATTGCCATTTCAATACTCAACCACAACAACCCTGCACAACATAGCAAAGATACATGAAAAAGAAACTGTGATATTGCAAGACCTGCCCAGTCCACCCACCCAGCACTTCCTATTTCAGTCCCATCACAGGCTTATCCTACCCAATCAGAGGCCAGGCAACCTGTGACAGCAACCGTGTAATTTACCCACTACATTGCAATTACTGTGTAGCTTTTTATACTGGCATGACCACTAACCAGCAGTCCATTAGGATGAATGGCGACCACCAAACTGTGGTCAAAAATAAGGTAGACCACCCTGGGGCACAATGTGCAATGGAGCATACGCTTAATTTCAATGAGTGCTTCACAACCAGGCCATCTGGATCCTCCCACCCACCACCAACTTTTCTGAACTGCATAGATGGGAGTTATCCTTAAAGTACACACTCCAATCCTGAAATTATCCAGGCCCCAACCTACAATTACTCCCTGTTTTCCACATGCTCAACAGTTCCTATCCCCTCTATCCTACACTACTCCTATTTTGTGTGTGTGTGTGTGTGTGTGTGTGTTTTCGTTCCATCCTCAACACTGACGCAACATCCCAGTCCCCCTCCCCTCTTTTCACACTGCAGCATGATTTGGAGTGCAGCAGTCTGAGCTTACGGTTGTGTGACTGACGTGTCCTTGTGTGATTGTGAGAATGTTCTTTATTCAGAAGGAGGCCTTGGTTGATAGTTTAAGTGTTGCATGTGAGTGTTTTTTTTTGGTATGTGCTTGTCACAGCTTGTCGTTACGTCTTTGCAGTGAGTTGTAAACTGCCCTCATTATATTGTTGAATTCCACCCTGGAGTTTTGATTTTGGAAGTAAGTAGAACACACTGTGGGTGCTCGTAAGAGATTTCTCAGGAACTAATTTTAAGAATCTACATTTCTTAGTTCTGTAGGTGTTGCTCTAACATTGGCTAAAATCTCAAAATAAAGAACACATTGTGGTCATTCCTCATTATTCAACAAAATTTTGGGTGAAGCCTAGTGTCAGATAATCAACTTAATATTTACACCTTTTGGCTTTGTGTTTCAGAAAGAACAGAAGAAAATACAAAATGAGAATGTACTTTGATTGAAACTGAATCCTTTTTTTTTCTTATTAAAACTAATATCTTTGAATGAGAAAAGACATTTTGTGAACCAGATTCACAGGATTTATTTTTAACACTACGAATATTCCACTTCCTTCTGAGACAGGGCAAACTGTTAAAGTTGTAAGTCTCTTTATCTACTTCTACTGAACAAGTGCAAGAAATTGACTTCTAGCTGCACTAGATGACTACAGAAACCCATTTGAAATCGAGTGGCTGTGGCTAACAGGAAATGGGAGTCACATTGTCAAGTAGCTTAATGTCATTACAGTCCAATTAAGGTCATTTGCTAGTTGACATTTGCCACGTGGCACTACAGTCTCGCCACATAGGCAGCCGGTTACCGTTCAGCTGCAGGTAACCCACAAACAAGGCGGATCACTTCAAAAATGCTGTTAATATTACAATGCTGGGCAGTGATGTAAGAGGCGGCCAAGAGTTAATGGCGTCAATGCGGAAAGCTCTGTCAACAGCAAACTCAAACAGAAAAATTTCTGATACAATGCTAAAAGCAAACTTTAATTCTTCACTATCATAGACTAGCTTAACTCAAAATATTCTTACAATCATTAGTGGTTACACGAGCTGCCTTATTACGAACCCATCAGCAGTCCTGCGTGGCACATAATTACAAGTTATTAACACTTTAACGCTTATAAGCGTCCGTGCTCAATGCAGGACAGCGTCAGCTGCAGTGAAAGTGTTGATGACACAAGCAGATTCCAATTGGGGGAAAAAAGAATCACAAATAAGAATTATTAAGTCAATAGTATTATGAAAATTACATAGAAAGGTATTAGAACTGAAGAAATTAAGCATGGGAAGCTATGACGTTACCACTGTACTACACAGCCACATTCTATTTTGCTTCAAAGTCACAGTACACACCCAGTAACAACCCTGAATTGTAGCCTTCGGTGATTTGATTTTCATGTAAATCATATTGCCGCGAGACCCCATGAAAACCGACTGCCGGTATGGTGCAGGGGACAGCATAACCGACTGCAGTGCTGAAGGACGCCAGTTCAATCCCGTCCACCGGCAAAAATTTATTTCTTTGTAATTAACAATTCCAGAATGTTCAACATCTTTAAAATGTTCACTTGTAAATTCTACTTGTTTCTTATGTTAACTATTATTCTAATTTCTGGTACATTCTGTCTGTGTATAAATAGCAGAGCACTCTGCCCGAGAGGCAGTTAGTGCTGCGGGTATGATAAGTTCGCAATAAACCTGCTTTCAGTATAAGTGCTGTGTTCAGTTCTTAAGCCTGCTTCCATTTCAACATGACATTGTTTGGTGGAGGCGCCAGGTACACTGTGCAACAGCTCCACCACCATGGCTCTGATTAGGCAATGTAGAAGCCGTCGCTTACATGGACTAGAACCGGAATACAAGGGATATACTGAGTACATCATGCCGAAAGTCTGTATCATCAGAAGAAACATGGACATGAAATCAGCGGTAGGCCAGCTGCACATCAGACACCTGTCGGTGTACTCTAGAGACATTGGACAGGATCTCAACAAATGGCTAAAAAAGTACAACAAGTGGGATCATACAATGTGCTTGGCCAACATTTATTTCTACCTGGACGGAACAGCTCAGCAATGGTTTGAGAACAACGAAGACAAGCTGAATGACTGGGAGACGTTCCAGACAGAACTTAAGAAGATGTTTGGAGATCGCCATTGACAAATCCGCTCAAAGGAAGAACAACTGAAGAACCGGGCCCAATGACATGGTGAGCCGACGCAGTCGTACATACATAATGTTTTGGTCCTGTGTAACAAAGTCAATCCGAATATGACAAGAGGCCAACAAAATCATGCTCCTGATGAAGAGTATTGCAGAAGACATGTACCAAGCTCTTCTGATAAAAGACGTCGCTATGATGGAAGAGTTCATCAGGTGGTGCCAGCGTATTTAAGAGATGCAACAGAGGAGGGTTGGACGAAAGAAGTGTGACAGACTCCCGAATGTAGTCCCTATGGCCGTTGTGGAAGAACAGCATGACTTCGCTTCTCTCATACGACAAATTGTGAGAGAAGAATTACAACAATTTATGGCAGCCGGGACTGTTAGATAAAAGCGAGCATCAGATAATGGCCATGGATGTAAGCCCTGTAAGTTGCAGTCACAAACACAGATGAGCGATTAAACTGTGTAGTGCTTGTTGATAGTAAAAATTTTATCAGGCTCACCAAAGAAATTTACATACCAGCGGCTATCATAAGCATTACCATAGGTCGAGGAGAGATTTGGATCACTAATTGTCACAAGCAGTTGCAACTTATCCCCAAAGGAATATGTATCGGAACAGCTGAACCAATCCAAGACGGTGAGCTCAACGTCATCAACGAAGATCCATGCTCTTCTGTTACTACAGACAACACGCTGGAAGAAACAAATGTGGAACTGCCAATAGGGCCCGGACTGACCAAGAAACAACGCCAGCGGCTGTTAGCTATACTATGTCAATTTTCGGGTGCATTCACACCTCAGCAGGGGTAAAGTCAGACGAAACGGCCAATGACAAGACCCCATATCAATACTGGGGACCATCCACCAATTAGCCAGTGTTCGTATAGTGTGTCGCCAACCGAAAGACGGATAATTCAGGAGGAAGTGGAGAAGATGTTGCACGATGACATTATTTAACCTTCGGAGAGTCCTTGGTCGTCTCCAGTGGTCCTTGTAAAGAAAAAGGATGGCACGTAGCGATTCCGTGTCGACTATCGGCATCTGAACAAAATCACAAAGAAAGATGTCTATCCATTGCCGCGCATTGACAACACCTTATACTGCTTTAAAAAAGCTACATACTTCTCAACTATGGACATGCAGACAGGTTACTAGCAAATTGAGGTTGACGAAGCTGGCAGGGAGAAGACTGCTTTTATTACACCTGACGGCCTCTATGAATTCAAAGTAATGCCATTTGGATTATGTAATGCTCCGGCCACATTCTAATGCATGATGGACAACTTGCTTTGACACCTTAAGTGGACAATGTGTCCTTGCTATTTAGATGACATTATCGTTTTCTCGAAAACATTTGAAGAACATCTGAGTCGCCTGTCAACTGTGTTGAAGTGTGTTCAGGCTGCAGGACTCCGCCTCAATCCAAAGAAGTGCCTCTTTGTCGCCAAAGAGATAAAAATCCTGGGGCACCTAGTCAACGGAGATGGTGTCTGCCCTAATCCAGATAAAGTAAGGGCAGTGACAGACTTTCCAACTCCTCAGCACATTCGTGATGTTAGAAGTTTTCTTGGGCCGTGCTTATACTCTCGACATTTCATAAAAGGATTTTGTACCAAGGCACATCCATTACAAGAACTTCTTCAGGGAGACGCCAAGTTTTACTGGGTTGAGACAAAAGAAAGAGCTTTCCGGGCACTTAAGGAGGCTCTAACTTCCACACCAGTGCTAGCCTTGTACGACGAGAATGCGGAAACAGAACTTCACACAGAGCCATTGGTTATGGGATTGGTGCAGTGCTTGTACAAGTTCAGGAAGGTGCTGAAAAAGTGATAGCCTATGCATCAAGAGTACTCTCAAGGTCCGAGATAAACTACTCCACAACTGGAAAAGAATGTTTCACAGTTATGCGGGCTATCAACAAGTTCCATCCGTATTTAATTCGTGACAGATCACCATTCTCTGTGTTGACTGACTAGCTTGAAGGATCCATCAGGTGCTCCAATATCCGGTCATCTGGGATTCGTGAAGACCCTAGACAGAATCAGACACAGGTATTACTGGAAAAGTCTCTAGCAATCTGTCAAAGACTATGTGAGTCACTGTAAGGAGTGCCAGCGATGGAAGCATGTGTCACAATTGCCTCCAGGGTATCTCGTACCGATTCCACTGGCAGCAGCTCCTTTCCACCGAGTTGGAATCGATCTTTTAGGGAGGTTCCCGAAGTCGACAACTGGTAACCGATGGATAATAGTCTGCACTGACTAACTCACACGCTACACTGCCACTAAACCTGTACAGACTGCAGAAGCTCCAGAGATCGCGAAATTCCTAGTAGGTAACATTATTTTGAAGCATGGAGCACCACGTGTCATGATATCTGATCATGGAAAAGTATTCCAGTCAAAACTAGTATCAGAGGTAATGTCTCTGTGCGACATTGTCCACAGAATGACAACTGCATACCATCCTCAGACAAATGGTCTTATGGAACGTTTTAACAAGACGTTAGCCGATATGCTGTCGATGTATGTTGATGTTGAGCAGAAGGATTCCCAGTCGTGACATTTGTTTACAATACCGCAAGACAAGACAGGCTTTACGCCGTTTTTCCTGCTCCATGACCGTGACGCTGAGTGCTCTGATTGGGGCAAAGCATCTCTAACACATGAACTGTCAACTAGCAAATAATTTTAATCAGCCTATAGTGGTTATGTGTTTGGTAAGTAGCTAACCCTGCAAATGAGATTTGCGAAAATACTACTCACAACTTTTCTCAGTATTCGTGCTGGCAGGATCTATTGGCTGGCTCTTGTAAAATACGAAAACAAATTAACAAAAGGAAGCTCCTTAAGTAGGTTCTTGGAAATATGAATCTGAAACTAACAATATTTACTCACTCAAATATTTCAATGACAGTCTGTGGTTAAAACAATTATCCCCGTCAGTTATTGTTCATTTAATTCCAGTACATTTGGGAAATTAAATAACAAAAGACTGACATAGATAATTGTTTAATTTATCTTTAATTGCTCACAAGAATACTTACAATATGTATACACATGGGTACCACTGTGTGCTTCAGTTTGTTTACTCAGTAATTTAATATCTTTTCTGAATGCCTGTCCACTGTTCAGTGCCAACTATTGGGTGAGTATGTTTTTTACATATACAAAGATAATTATTTAATCAAGGATTTTTCCCATCAATGAGATTCCATACTACAGACGCGAGCCCCAAGAATCATAGCGAAAAGTGGCAGAAGGAACATACAGTAAATCTAGTTTCAGTATCTTGACAGTTTATGTCATCCACATGTTAGAAGGCACTGCCGTTAAAAGAAGACACTAAGGTTGCAAATAGAAGCCTGAAAAATTCACAACCACAACAGAAGGCATAATATAGACTTTCATAATGGTTAAAGATGAACAGTAAAAAGCACATATGGTCAAAGGAGCTGGTTTTCATAATTTTTTATAAAACACCACAAAGATGGGTGACAGTATGTACTAGAAGAAACAATTCTGTCCAAAAAATACAAGTCGGGGTAAATTACATACAAAATCAACTGTGCATTATGGAATAAATGATTGTCGTATGATGCAGCATTTGAATACTTTAATTCACATTTTATTAACATTGCCCTTGCATGTAAAATTACCATCAGGAGCAAAAAAAATTGAAACTACTGCATTCTAAATTGAATAGATTCTATTCTTGCCTTGTTTTGTGTTGTTCTGTTCATCAGGAAAGCACAGCTTCACAATTAACTGATTCAGTCATACATATTTCAATGAAAGCTACAAAAGAGTTATTTTATTAATTATGAAAAAAAGGAATTTTATTGAACAGTAAGCATACAGAAAATTCCACGAAGAGGAAAGCAATACGCTTTTAACTCACATGACTGTATAAGATATCAAATGGCATCTTGTTTTAAATGAATGTGCTGTACACAATGATGAGGCAGTAAATGTGTGCACACATTTTAAGTCCATTGACAAGAAAAATATATGTACTCTAAGCATAAAATCCAAACATATTTTTATACATTTTTATGCTCACACAAACGCAGGAATATCGTTTGAGCACAATATGCATACACAATGCTGATGTTGCACAAAGACGTGGCTGAAACTGGATAGTGGAAATAAGTCAGTGGCACATCTTATTTAGCTGTGCAATGATACACGTTACACACAATACACACTCAAGAGCACTGGATGATTTGTCAATTTATTTACCAGCAAAATAAGATTAAAAGGAAGAAAATTTACTGTGCAAACTTTTTTTTTGTGAGTTTTAAATGAATGACAGGTGAAATGACTTATGTTAATGACAAACTGCTGCAATGATATATAATTTGAACTTCTCATGAACTATCATGTAGAGAAACAAACAACAAATTAATTTTTTTAACAGTTTCGACATGGTTGTGACATTAGCACTATAACGAGCTTGTTACAGATAAAGTAAAGTAACTTAAATAAGGAATCACAAACATAGGCAACATTCTCACTTCAGAAGTTATGATGAACTTACATATCAAGTACTTCAAAAAGACTGTTTAACACCATTACCACCTACAGTGTACATTTTCATTAAGAACCAAAGAGAAGAAAATTATTATGCATGTAGTGAAACAGACACTTCTTTCTATGCTCACGTTTCAAGATGGAATAATTCTTGTATGAACACACACATTGCATACTAAACACAAAATAAAATTTTGAAAACTAAATTTATGCGTAAACAAACAATATTATCTAACACATTTGGTGTAATTACCCTCATCAGAAATATATGGAACACCTTGGAAGTGGAGAAATGCAATTCAGTGCTATTACTACTTGATTATTGCAGTTATTAACAAAAGTTTTCATTTCATTAACTGAATAACTAGATATTTAGGGGATACTGATATACTGCATTACATTCATGTTGCTACAAGGATAATCATCATCAAACTAATTTTGCAACATATCTACAAGTAAGTAAAATCTGAAAATTGAAGATAACAGAACAGTGCAAAACTTGAACTAACTGACCAAGCAGCAAATTGGCTGGAAGAGATGAGAGCTTGTGCACTACTCAGTGTAGTTAGTTTGACCTACATATATTTGTGGATGGAGTATAGCTCTCCAGTTATTGCATTAATGTAAGCAGCCAGGTGGTGGTAACTACTATACATTTTTATAAATGAATCAATTGCTGACACGGAAATGTCAACAGTAAATCAATCTCAGGAAACAAATGCAAATTATTTTAAAAGTGAAAAGACTGCAGAATATTGGGACACACTGTAAGGAAGCCATACATCATGGAATAGTCCCTAAAATATCTGGTAAATCCAATATAAAAGAATATTTTCTTGTGTGGTTTGATCAAAACAATGTGTATCGAACTCTAATGATGTACTAAGTAGTACCCAAGAATACTCTCCTCCTTAATAAACTTCTCCGTCCATTTACAGACACATTTTTTCCTTGTTACCCCAAAACTCATTTTATTGAAATTCACTACTACTACTGTCTTCAATATCTGGACCAAAACATTATCTGCATTCCTCCATAAACTTAACACCTTATCAACAGTTTGCTTCATCTGAATTTCCACCAACCTGGAAACTAACCTTCACCTCTGTGAAAAAAAAGACCCTCTGTCTTTACTGTTGCCCTTCCTTTCTGTCCACAGTGCTTAATACTCCAATCATTCCCATTAATTAGCTTCAAGGCGGCAACTTACCCATAACCCAATATAACCTCAGTAACCACAGCTGGACTACTCATCCATTTAAGAATCAACAGACATACTACATATTTTATCAACAACTATAGTGTGACTAGGATACATAATACCTTGTATAAAACAACAACAAACAAAATAAATTTTATTTACTGTACAAATACCAGCAAAAACATATTTTAAAGGTGTTTTTAAAAAGTAGTTTTTATTTATCTGACAACATTGTTTCTGTAGTTATGTCTATCTGATCATCAGCTGTTCACTCAAATTAATGACAACTGTTAAACTGTGGTCAAGAGCATGGATACCAACACAATAACATCGGCAAGTATGACATGATGAACTTCAATCTAGCTGGTCCATAAGCCACACCACCTGTCTAACACCTCTCACCATCCTACTACAAGTTCCTCTGACCTGTTTAGAGAACTGTTCTCAAACTTATCATGCAATTCTTCTGCACCAAGTCTTCACAAACTGCTGAGCCACACACACTTCCATCCTTGTCTACATCTCCACAAGTTATTCTCCACTCCCATTCCCCTTTATTAGGTCTCTATCTTACTCCATATGGAACCCCCCCCCCCCCAAAGCATACTCCATCATGTCATTCATCTTTGTGTGTGTGTGTGTGTGTGTGTGTGTGTGTGTGTGTGTGTGTTTTTGTGTTTGTAAAAGGGGGGACAGAGACTCCTCCTCGAGCTCTAACATATTCATCTAAAAATTCGACCAATGTTTTCTGTCATGCTTATGTGCCTTTCAACCCCACAATACCTCAACTATATGGAGAATTGTTAAATGTTACTCACTTCATTCATATCTCGATGTATCTTATAATGTTGTTTAGCTAGCATGCAGTAAAAAAGACTTGTGTACTAATAAATGATGATAAAATGAATAATAATGGATGACATATTGTCAGAGATTTCCACAAATGTTCAAATATTTTATTATTAATATTAGTGCAGTCTCAGTTGTACAAATTCAAAATGCATTACTGCTTTTGACCATAATGAATTTATTAATGTTCCTTTCATTTTATTTTATTTGCAGATGTGAAGATGGTCATGGATCATAATTGAAACTAGTAATCTGGTGTCAATATGTGCAACTGAGACTATAATAATAGAAACATAGTTACCAAATGCTACACTGTTAAGGTTTTAAAACCAGAAATCAATTTTTTTAGTCAGAAATAAATCATTAATTATAAATTAACAATTTAAATTTCTCTGGAAATTATTATGCAAGAAAGCCTTCAACAATCAACATTAAGAGTGGAAATGTCATCTCAGTTTTGTATTAAAAGTACAATAAAGAATTTATAGTAATATTATATTGATGGTGATAAATGCCAATAGAGAATTCAGTCAACATTAAGAAAACACTGTAGTTTCAAAAGAAGGGGTTTGCATAAAAAAGTTTTACTATTTAATACACTTCTAAACACAGAAGGGAATAATGACATATTTGCCAAAATTAGATTTGTTACATAATACATGTTTTATAATGTTCAGATATTACAAAGTTTTCTTCGGGCAGAAATAAGATGTACCTTTTCGCTTCACATGATTGATAACCACTTTTGTGAATTATAAAATTATTAACATACAGACACTAAGCAGGCACATTTTGCACTTAGTTGTGTGAAATTTTTTGCTATATCTTAAATGTGTAATTAATTTACTAAGCAAATCATTTTAGTTCTCCATGCTTCACTTTGTACTGTTATATATTGACTAGAACATTTTTGTAGATTATATAAGAAAACAAAATACCTGTATCACAATGTCATCTGTAATGTATCTCTGAAATGTGAAACCTTCTAAGTAAAAACGCTTGGAATTCTCACATATTTAACATGAAAGACATCAAAGAAAAATAGACTCCAATGACAGGAAGTTCACAAAGGAAAGTTTCAGTTGCGTGAGAAATCTAAAATACCTAATACTATCATGGGTATTTCTTTCAGCTGCAGAGAAGCTACTAGTAATGGCCATTGAATTAATTTCTTTGGCGATTGATGAAATTTCTCTAACATATTTATTTTCTTCTCCTATGGATATCCTTTACGTGAAGAGACTCTCATGAGACTTTAACAAAATAAATCCAGAAAGAAAGACCAGTGTCATTTCTACTGCTGTAATGGTATCTTCACTTTAATGTAGCAAATGGTTCTTCACATATTTTAACACACAAAACCACTATGTGACTGTTGGCTATAGTTAATACTGTGTGATATATACATGCATATATCCTCTGAAAGCTACTGTGCTGTTTATAAAATTATTTCAACAAACAATAAATTTGTCCTTCCTCTCTGCTACAAAAGTACACAAAAATTTACACAAAAGACATATCTATCAAACTTGCATTGACATTTGAGACAACTAGATCTTTCTCAACCTTTATTTGTACAGAAGTAACCACATGGAAACTTATCACCGTAAGGCACCAAAAATATATAATAGTGAGAAGCAAACAGCTCCATTACTATAATGTTCACAAATTATACATCAAGTAAACAAAACATTGCTCCCTGTATTAATATCAGTGCGGTCTAGCATTTTACTGAATAAGAAATAGGGAAAACTTAATTCAATTTCAGTCTGATTTTTCTATCATCTGCTGTCCATTCCATTTCACATAAAATTATGGAAAGTTAAGACAGATGAACTAGATCACACTGAGTAAGATAATTTTTAATCCTGTAAAAAGTTGTATAATACAATTTTTTGAAAAATCATTACAATTTTGTTTCATTTAGACACATGTGAGGTAGGCAAGAGGATAAATACTTAATAATCCTGCATGCAAAGCAATGGCAACGTACACAGACATTGAGAGAATTGACAGCTAAAATGGTTGTGAGCATTTAAGTGTTATGAGCAGTTCATGCTTAA
>CM048749.1:61187787-61197787 GCA_026315105.1 Locusta migratoria
GTTGTCTTGCATGTGGCCCTGCCTTGAACAGGGTAGGTTTTTCCTGTGGTGGGGCTGGAGAATGTGGTAGATAGCCAGACTCAAAGTGCAACCACAGCAGAGGGATATCTGTGGAAGGCCAGACTAACCTGTGGTTTCTGAAAAGAGGCAGCCAGTAGTTTCTTGAGAAACAGTCTAGATGATTGGCTGATCTGACCTTGTAGCATCAGCTCT
This sequence comes from Locusta migratoria, assembly GCA_026315105.1. Classification (NCBI taxonomy): domain Eukaryota; kingdom Metazoa; phylum Arthropoda; class Insecta; order Orthoptera; family Acrididae; genus Locusta; species Locusta migratoria. The sequence goes on from CM048749.1 coordinate 61,188,001, forward strand.
CATGTCATTGCCATAATTACTGCAAACAGCAAGGGAGAACTACAGCCACTTTTCTAGGGCACAAACCTGTACCTTTATGAATACGTGATGATGTTGGGTAAAATATTCTGAGAGTCTCCCATTCAGATATCTTGGTAGGGACTACTAAGGAAGATGTCATTGCAATGAAAAACCAAAGTGCAAAACTGGCACTCTTTGGATAGGAGCATTTAATGTTAGATCCCTTAATTGGGTATGTAAGTCAGAAACTTTTATAAAGGGAAATGGATATGTTTATGTTAGATATAGTGGTGATTGATAAAGTTCAGTGGAAAGATGAACAGGGCTTCTCATCAGATGACTACAGGGTTACAAATAAAAAATCCGCTTAGGGTCTAACAAGGGAAACACCAAGTATGGGACCAACAGAATTTCTTCAGACCATCAAACTAAAAAGATTTGTTCCAATAGGCCTTGAATCAAATTTGCAGCAAATTACCACTCTTAACGTGTCTACTTACACATGGCGGTTCCCGCTCAGCGAGACTGTGTGGTGTCATCGGCAAGATGCGAGGCTGCCATGCAGGCGACCTGGGTTCAAGTCCGACATGGGTCAATTATTTTTCACACCTGTCTGATGATTATGCATAATTATGTATTTTTATAACCATACTTATGTAAACATTTGCAGTAAATGGTCAGGATAAAAACATGTAACATTCGCTCAATATGTTATGTATTGCGCGATGATTATTTTATTCATTTTGTTTTTTCGAAGCTCACTTTTCAGGCGATTTGAAGCATATTTTGAAATCAGTAAATAGTCTCTTGTTAATAGCTATAATATTTGGGCAACATTTAATACCTATGTTTACAGTTCCTGACCGTGCTGTTTTTATCTCCTCATATGATGTGCGTACCCACGTGACATGTCCCAGTGGACTATTATGCTATGGCCAGTCAGTCAGTCGTTCATGCGTGTGGAAAGTAGTGCAACGTGGAGAACAAATGCACTCTGATAGAAACATGCCCATCACACGAAACCTCTTTGGAAATGGATGTGTGTGATGAGCAGTCAAAAGGTGAACTCACTAACGCCTTAAAATGCTCACAGACACACCACCAAGCATATCTGGAACGTCCCTTGCAATGCGCGAAGAGATTGCCAATGAAATACTTCACATGTTGGCAGACAGACAAGTAGTTCACATTGAGGAACTCAGGGGTGCTGACGAGATAGATGAACACCACGAGTATACATTGGTAAGTATTGTTTTTATTAGTGTTACATTGACACATTTGTTTTCGTTTTTCAAATTGCAAGTGGCAATTCCACAATACTTTACATTGCAGTACAAGGGTGTACAGAAAGATGACAATGAGTGTGTTGCTGAGGAATTCACACCAGTGCCAAAAGATTACATTCCTTTGTGGTACAAAGAAAGCAGTCGCTCTTGCAGCAGCTCATCCAAAATGGAGGTTAAAATCATTGCAAGTGAACGGATGTTCTGCACTTGAAACAAAAAACATCTTTATCGTTGGAAAGACGACGTCAAAAGAGGAGGAACAAATGTGGATAAATGGGCCACTATAGATCAGGAAACCTACTAATGATTCCTGGAAACTTGGCAGAACTTTGAGTAGGTAATATACTGTATAGCAGAGGTATTTCGCAGACAAATTATTGTTATGATACCAACAATAACAACTCCAAGATTATATGAGTCTCATATGGAACTAATAACGATTTATCCATTTTTAGGTGACAACGAGAACTCTGCAACAGTGGGCAATGACTGCTGCGATCCCGTATGTTTCAGATAATTTATAGTTCATAGCCATGTGGGTGGAACATTTTAAAAAGAAACATGGGTTCAAACAATGTAAAATTACGAAATTTATCAGCTCAAGAGAGTATGCCACAATGGACGATGTATTGGCAGTACAGAGCAGTTCCGGATCAAAACGCGACTCATCATCCCTAATTACGACCCTGATTATGTTATAAATACAGATCAAACTGGATGCCAGTATCAATTCACATACAATAGAATGCTTACAGAAAAAGGGGTTAAATCTGTTCTTGTCAAAAAAACGAGATTTAAACAAACTTAGCCACTCATACTCGGCACAGTATGCTTTAACTGCACCAGGAAAAATTGTGCCATACTTGTTTTTTATGTATACAGGAAGTAACAGGTAAATTTGGTCCAATTGTTAAAACAAGTGTTGATGTGTTGAGTGAAAGATTCAAAAACGTGATTGTGCCCTGCATAAAATCTGGAACGTTTACGAAGCAACTCTACGAAACATTATTGAAAGGTGTTATTTCACTATATGTGGGTCAGAAGAAATTTCCTTTAATTATCGATTCATGGAATGGGCAAACTGACCATACACTGTACGATAGTATCTTCATTGACGAAACAAAAGTGTGCACTTGCATTATTAAAGTTTTTCCACCAAAGTGTACCCCGCTGTGCCAATCATGTGATGTGTATTTTTACCATCAGGTAAAACTTTTCATTAAAAGACTAAAACATGCTCCTGAATTATTAACAGCTAATCGCGAAATCGCTTCACAAGAAGACTCGATTCGAATACATCCATTACTGTTGCATCAGTTCAACGTACCAGTCTTTGTTCCCATGATTAAATATGCCTGGTTTGCGTCGCAATTAATTGACGACCGAACATTGTTTTTGAATGTGAATGACCAGTGTTTTCCAGTATCGTTGATGAAAACATCTTGCGCCTGTAAAGCAGTAGCATTTATTAGATGTGCATGGTGCTACAATGTTCTGTGTTTTCAGTGCTTCTATGACAATTATCACCCAGAATTCTGTACAGGTGTTAAAGATAGTGACGATGGCGACAGTGAGTAAATAACACTGTGCAATAAGTAAAATAATCAGCTGTGACTGTGTTATTTGCTATTATCCTGACTGTTTACTCAAGCTGTAACATAGAAGAGAGTATAAAGGCATATAATTATGCACAATAAAAGAAGAGAAATGAAGAAAAGTGAAAAATAAATGACCCGAAGGGGAAAATTTTTTTTTTTATTTATTTATTTTATTGGTAATTTTTTTAATCATTTGACTTTTCATTATTTTTTTTTCTTTCTTTATATCTTTTTCTTTGCTTAATAATTTTTTATTGTTTTTATATATAAAAAGTAGCAATTACAATTTTTTAAAATTGTTCTGCTGCTAGATATCAAACCCAGGTCTCTTGCATGGGAGCCTAGCACCTTGCCAATTACACCATGCTGTCTCGCTGAGCGGTAACCGCCATGTATAAGTAGACACGTTACACATGGTAATTTGCTGCGAATTTGATCTCTATTTTCTTAGAAATCAAGGCCCATTGGAATAAATCTGTTTAGGTTGATGGTCTGGGGGAATTCCCTCACAACATACCTGCGACCCATCAAAATCTGTTGATACCATACTTGGTGTTCCCCTTGTAAGATTGAATAAGAAAACAGGAATGTGGGAAGGATACTGTAATCAACATAGTAATTCAATTACTGTAGCCAACACTGACTGCAGTAGTACAAGTTTATATAGCCAACTAGCTCTACAGATGATGAGACTGAAGAAAAGGTATGAGGTGGTACAAGAAATTGTGGAGATAGTTAAGGGAGAGAAAGGTCATTGTGATCGGGGACTGGAATTCAGAAGTAGGAAAAGGAAGAGAAGAAAAATGCAAGGTGAATATGAACTGTGGAAAAGTAATGAAAGAGGAGAGCACTTGAAAGAATTTTGCACAGGGCATAATTTAATCATCACAAAAATTTGGTTTAAGAATCACAAAGAACGGTTGTATATGCTGAAGGATGCAGATAGACAAAGGTACCAGATGAATTTTGTAATAGTAAGACATACATTTCAGAAACAGATTTTAAACTAAGATGTCAAGGAGGAGATCACGGACTTTGTCAGTATCTTTTTGGTTGTCAACTGTAGATTAAAACTGGAAAAAACTGCAAATACATTGGATTATAATTCCCTGCTCTGGCTGCTGCTATACAGAATGATCTCCAACTCTGTCCCACATAGCAGACTGACTGTTGTTGAGTGAGTTGCAGTACAGGGGTGACTGTAACATCAAGCAACTGTTTCCACTTCTGAGGCCACCTAACACAATTTATAGGTCTGGAAGACTGTCCCCACTGTTTCCTAACATAATATTTGTTTTGCTTATGTCACCCATAATGGTTCAGTGGTGAAGAGATATTCTAAAAATCCAGATGTCTGGAGTTCATTCTCTGGCCAATCCCATAAAATTTATCTGTCAATTATCACTTCTTTCACATCTAAAATGTTTAATGTGAAAACTGCAGAGTTACAATGTGGTTCAGAATCCATGTTAACCTGTAGGTCCTCCTACAAATTGGCAGTTCAGAAGTCTGATGAAGACAACAGCGTAACACTTCCAACAATACCATACCTAGCGCAAAGCACTGTGATGTTTAAAACATATACAGATTCACAACAATAGCAATGAACATTATAGTGGCTCAGTAACCTCATTATACCTAAACCAACAAGTAAAACCACACTATATTTCCTATATGCATCCTGATGCATGTGGTGCAGGCAGATGTAGCACAGTGAAGCTACTGAGTGTGTAAAGCACAGACTTTTTGAGGGCACACAACACCCACAGTGTGGCCACAAGGACTGTGCTGTCTAGTCCCATGACGAAGTAAGAGCATCAAATAAAATTAATTATACAGATGCAAGAACAGAGATTAGAGCTGCTTGCAAAATTTTGAACTCATTGATGTCTATCTCAGACCAAAGGGATCTTTAACAAGTGATCAAATTAATCAATACATGTCATCTCATTTATTTTCCCTAACCACCTAGCACCACAAAAGGACTGTTGACATGAAGGACCATCAAACATTAAAATTTCAATCATTTTCTACCAATAAAACAGCCTATTTAATATAGATAAAACAAGTTTGAATACAAACCAACATTTAATTTATTTTGCTAGGACATAAGGATTTACAGATTGTGCTTCGTCTATTAAAACTTTAACAAAATTGTTTTAGTTCTTTCAATAGGTTTCACTTACAATTTACTTCTTTGCTAGGAAAAACTATGTGTTTACTAAATGATCTTAAAAGGGTTTTGTTTTTATCAACTGAGGTAAACCATTGAAACTGTAAGTATATAAAGGACCTCCATTAACTTCTATTGCAAATTCTGGAGATAAAGCTAGTCAAGATTGTAAAATCAAAGCTAGCAACTAAGGGCTGACAATGCAACAGATAAAGGTTTTAATCTTAAGTAAATAAATTATGACTCTGAATTTGTTTACATAAACATCTGAACATGGATGGAATACATAAAAATCCAATTAATCTGTATCTCTTTCTAAAACACAAACTGTAGGTTAATTTCTTTCCTAATAATATAAACCAATAATTACCTGACTATGTAGGCGTGAACAAGTTTCAGTAAGTTCCTTCATAGTTTCTGCATCCGCTCCTTTACTGCTTCCACTTGGTTCATTCTTAGGTGAAGGCTGAAGATTAACTACCTGTTAAAGAAATGTTGCTGATAATATTTGACCGTACTTTGTTACATTGTAACTTCCACACTTTCTCAATAATGAAAGTCATTTTCTTTCCAAACATCATGAAAAGTTAATTATTCTTTTTTTTAAGCTCTATTCTATAAATTCTTTAAAATGTTGAACCACTATGTTTTTTACCCCATATACATAACAAAGTTCTAGATGGGAATAAAAGCCACATATGAAGAAGACAGAAGAAGATAGACTGGTACAAACCACAAAGAGTGAATTGCAGACAATCAAAAGAAAAACTTTTATCATTCAGGGAAAAATTGTGTGTGTGTGAGTGTGTGTGTGTGTGTGTGTGTGTGAACACAGTTCTAGAATCTGTCATAGCGTAGTTTGCAAACGGTAATGTAGTGGCCAGCAGAAATTAAGTATATTTTGTATGCTACAGTGGTTCAACAGGACCTTTGTTGGACAAAAATGCTCTGCTCGAAATCCATCCATACAAACAAACATTATTTAAGAATCAAAGATTAGGTGTAATTAAAAAAAAGAAAGAAGTAGTTTAACCTTATTGAGGGCCTCATTTTAGCTCTTCATTTGTTAACACAAAGTTAGTGTTGGTGGAAACTAAACACACCCACAAATGATCTAAGGGCATTGCAGCTGGGCCTTGCACATATGAATACCTATTACAGACCCAGAACCAAATACAGACAAAAACAAGCTGTACCAGTCCAGAGTATGTAAATCACCAACAGGGTTTCTATAGTATATCTGCCTAGGTGTGTTTGCATCTGTGTGAATGTATGGGTGTGTGGTTCACCTTCCTTTTTTTTTCCCCAAGGTAAGTCTTTCCTCTCCCAGGATTGGAATGGCTCCTTACCCCCTTCCTTAAAACCCTCATTTCCTTTTCCCTCTCCTTCCCTTCTGCCTGAAGAAAATTACTCACCAGGCAAAGGAGCACAGGTGCGACAGCATCACAAATAAATAAATGAACACACACACACACACACACACACACACACACACACACACACACACACACACACACACACCCCACGCGCGCGCGCGCAAGCTTTCGCGACCCAGTTGCTTCTTCAGGCAGAAGGGAAGGAGAGGGAAAAGGAAATGATGAGGGTTTTAAGGAAGGGGGTAAGGAGCCATTCCAGTACCGGGACAGGAAAGACTTACCTTGGGGGGGAAAAAGGAGGGTAAACAAATACACACACACCCACATATTTACACAGACACAAGTACACCTAGGCAGACATACTGTAGAAAGCAAAGAAGCTAAGAAGCTAGACATACCACTTGAGGCAGAGGCTCTGTCCAGAGAATTGAGGCAAAGATGTTAAGATGGTGGCTGGGAATTCGAATTTAGCGGAGGTTGAGACCAGGTGGGCAACGGGAAGAGATAATAAGCTGAAGGGCAAGTTCCCATCTCCGGAGTTCTGAAAGGTTGGTGTCGGTGGGAAGTATCCAGATAACCCGGACGGTGTAACACTGCGCCAAGATGTGCTGGCCATGCCCCAAGGCGTGTTTAGCCACAGGGTGATCCTCATTACCAACAAACACTGTCTGCCTGTGGCCGTTTATGCAAATGAACAGTTTGTTTCTGGTCATTTCCACATAGAACACTTCACAGTGCATGCATGTTAGTTTGTAAATCACATGGGTCCTATCGCACGTGGCTTTGCCCTTGATCGTGTACACTCTCCGGGTTACGGGACTGGAGGAAGTGGTGGTGGAAGGGTGCAGGTTTTACAACAGGGGCGGTTACAAGGGTAGGAGCCAGAAGGTAGGGATGGTGGTTTCGGGATTTCATAGGGATGGACTAGAAGGTTACGGAGGTTAGGTGGGTGGCGGAGAGACACTCTCGGAGGAGTGGGGAGGATGTCATGAAGAATGGATCTCATTTCGGGGCAGGATTTAAGGAAATGGTATTCTTGCTGGAGAATCACATTCAGAGTCCGCTCCAGTCCCGGAAAGTATCCGGTGACAAAAGTGGCACTGCTGGGGTTCTTCGGTGGAAGGTTCTGGATTTGAGGGGATGAGGAGGTGGCTCTGGTAATTTGCTTCTGAACCAGATCAGGAGGATAGCTGCGGGATGTGAAAGCTGTTATCAGGTTATTGGTGTATTGGTTCAGGGATTCAGGACTGGAGCAGACTCGTTTGCCACGAAGACCTAAGATGTAGGGAAGGGAAAGTTTGCTGTGGAATGGATGGCAGCTGTCATAATGCAGGTACTGTTGTTTATTGGTAGGTTTGATGTGGACGGATGTGTGTAGTTTGCCATTGGATAGATGGAGGTTGACATCGAGGAAAGTGGCATGGGATTTGGAATAGGACCAGGTGAATTTGATTGGACCAAAGGAGTTGAGGTTGGAGATGAAATTCTGGAGTTCTTCTTCACTGTGAGTCCAGATCATGAAGATCTCATCAATAAATCTATACCAAACTTTGGGTTGACAGGCTTGGGTGTCCAGGAAGGCTTCCTCTAAGTTTGCGTAAGAGGGGGGCCATCCTGGTCCCCATGGCTGTTCCCTTTAGTTATTGCTATGTCTGGCCCTCAAAAGTGAAGAAGTTGTGGGTTAGGATGAAGCTGGCTAGGGTATTAAGGAAAGAGGTATTAGGTAGGGAAGTGGGTGGTTGGCGTGAAAGGAAATATTCCATCGCAGCGAGGCCCTGGGCATGTGGGATATTTGTGTATAAGGAAGTGGCATCAATGGGAATGAGCAGCAACAAACTGTCCATTCGCATGAATGGTCACAGGCAGACAGTGTTTGTTGGTAATGAGGATCACCCTGTGGCTAAACACGCCTTGGGGCATGGCACGGTGTTACACCGTCCGGGTTATCTGGATACTTCCCACAGACACCAATCCTTCAGAACTCTGGAGATGGGAACTAGCCCTTCAGCATATTCTCTCTTCCTGTTGCCCACCTGGTCTCAACCTCCGCTAAATTCCAATTCCCAGCCACCATCTTAGTATCTTTGCCTCGATTCTCTGGACAGAGCCTCTGCCTCAAGTGTTATCTCTAACTTTTTAACTTCTTTGCTTTCTACAGTATGTCTGCCTAGGTGTACTTGTGTCTGTGTAAATATGTGTGTGTGTGTGTGTGTGTGTGTGTGTGTGTGTGTGTGTGTGTGTGTGGTGTGTGTTTATTTGTTACTATTTCTGCCTGTGCTCCTTCGCCTGATAAGTAGACTTCATCTATTTTTCCTGTTAGGAATTTTTTCCTCTATTATAAAACGAAAATTATAGAACGAAACTTACTTGGCGGGATGAACAAATATGAAAAATAGAAAACGGATGACTTACCAGAAGGACCGGCTTGTCGGTAGGCACAAATAAAATCACACACAAACACACATACAAGCTTTCGCAACTGTTGGTCGCTTCGTCAGGAAAAGAGAAAGAAAGGAGAGGAGAAAGGGAAGAAAATGGTTTTAAGGAAGTGGAAAAGGAGTTGTTACCTTGGGGGAAAAAAAGGAGGGTAAACAAATACACACACACACAAACACACACACACACACACACACACACACACACACACGCATTTACACAGACGTAAATACACCTAGGCAGACATACTGTAGCTACAGTAGTTACAAGTTACAGTATGTCTGACTAGGTGTACTTGCGTCTGTGTAAATGTGGTGTGTGTGTGTGTGTGTGTGTGTGTGTGTGTGTGTGTGTGTGTGTGTGTGTGTGTGTGTGTGTGTGTATATTTGTTTACCCTCCTTCCCCCCCCCCCCCCCCCCCCCCAAGGTAAGTTTTTCCTGTCCCGGGATTGTAATGACTCCTTACCCACTCCTTTAATCCATCATCATTTCCTTTTCCCTCTCCTTCCCTTCTGCCTGACGAAGCAGCTAGGCTGCAAAAGCGTTTGTGTGTGTGTGTGTGTGTGTGTTTTCTATTTATTTGTGCTGCTGTCACACTGCGCTCCTTCGCCTGGTGAGTAATCTTCGTCTATTTTTTATATATAATTTTTCCTGCTAGGAATTTTTCATTTGTGTGTGTGAGTGTGTGTGTTTGTTCGTTGTTGCTATCACTGCCTGTGCTCCTTCGCCTGGTAAGTGGACTTCATCTATTTTTTTACGTATATTTTTCCTGTTAGGAATTTTTCCTCTAAAATACATATATATTTGGAGGGGGGAGGTAGGTGTGTGTGTGTGTGTGTGTGTGTGTGTGTGTGTAGGGGGAGGTGGATTCACTGACATTTAGTCTGATGCTTATAAATATACTATTAACTGATTGCTT